>JABAJZ010013698.1:0-14869 GCA_018857265.1 Termitomyces sp. T32_za158 | reverse complement strand
CGGCTTATTGTAACGAGAAACCGCAATGTCTGCTGCAAGTGGTTTAGCCATGATGAGGGTGGCACCAGGTTATCGCAGCGCTCGAAGGAGATGCCTGTTAGCATACTTCGTTCATGCGTGAACCTCCCCGGGCAAATCTACCCTACCCTACCCTATGCCTCCGAGTTTCAATGCCAAGAATGTTCGGAATTATCTCCCATCTCTTCTGACCCGAGTCCCCAGGATTCCATCAATATCAGATCAAACAGATTAGAAGAGTTGGAAGTAAGTATACGAAGGAAATTGGACTCTGCCTCACTGACATATCATTCTAGTGACACGCCAGATCGACAACCATTCGAGGCCCTCGTGCCCATTTGAGAGATCCTGGGTTTCCCACTGTCAACTTCAGCCAGGATATGCTGTTCAAGAAGCCCACAGATTATTCCATCGACCTCTCAAAGCAGCGATTCTTTGAATTAGCTGTAACTCTGACGCTGTCTCGGAGTCCTCGCCCAGAGGCTAAACGTCATGCTCCTCGGGTTCTTGGCCTTAGAAACATAGGATATAGTATCAATCAAGTTGTCTTGCTCGCGATAACTTGAGTAATTGCTTTTGAATGTTACGATGTATATAGATGAGCACAGGTTGCTGAGGAAACACATTCTAAGACGTTCAACGTCAATAGCTGCTCCATCTCGCATTTATATAGCACAACTTACGTGATAGGCGACTTCCAGGGAGAACGTGCTAGAAGCTGCGAGTTGTATTGCAGTAAGATAAAAGCGAACATTCCAGCCTTTCAGGCCTTCGTGAATCACGATATCCTGGAGAGCAGTGAGACCTATGAAGCGTCGTGATGAAAAAAGTCGAAGTCCAGGCAGTCCCCTATGGGTCTCGAGTTGCAGACCATGTGCTGGAATGACGATCACCGATTCTGAGCCAAAATAATGGATCAGCTACTTCAGCGTATCTGGGCTTATCACTTTCCCTACCATGAAGAACTTGGCGGCATCTGATATACAATAAAATTAAGAGTAGCACGATGACCCCTACCAAAATTGGGATAGTACGAAACTGAACCCTCAGTTAAGTTCAAGGAAGTCGTCGTGGAAGATTAACAGGTCGTACCCTCCAGTAGACAAAAGCATTGAACAAAACCACGATTGCATTCTCCAGATTACCGGGCCCGGAGCTGGTCATCTTGACGCCCCTGCCATCGCGCGATAAGTGCCAATTTTCTATTCGATACTCAGAGAAACCATCGCTATGGCATACAGAAAATTGAGGGTATGTCTCGGGGAACGGACGCTGTCTTGACATCGAAACGAGGACGGATTTGGACGAAGTTGTTAGCTGATGGGCGGCTTTGCTCTGACGGTATATTTTATATATCAACTGCAGCTGATTAACGTGGTCATTTGTTTGTCAGTAATTATAGAAATTTGAAGTAAACACCTCGACGGTTGACCTAATTTGATTTTTATCTATCAAGACATTTGGTTGTGAAATAAAAACTGAACTACAAGCCTCGGTCCATCTCTCTCTTGGGATGAGGGATCAGGCGCTCTAGAACTTCCTGACTCAGGCATTCCGATTTGCCTCATCCATATTCAGTTTGATACATATGTTTGTCTCATTGTGTTCATTATTTATTACATTACTCTTGAACTTGTCTACCAATTATGCGCATAAAAATGAGAAGGAATAATAATAGCATTTGTACCACCTATAACGATAGATAAAATCACCGCCCGAGAGAGTGCATGAAGCTTGAAAGATCCAGTCCCTCATACTCATGCTCAGCTGGAAGGTCTTCCAGACCTTGCAGGACATTCTTCTGATTGACTGGTCCAGACTCTTCTTTCGCTTTCTTCATAGCAACCGCGTTATCCTCGTCCTCTGTAGTTCGCCTGAACAAATCTAACACCAGATCTGTGTCCATTGAAGCGAGTCCGGAATTTTGTTGAGTTACGACAGAATTTGCAATATTCAGCTTAAAGCGTTGTAATCTATCACTGTGTCAGCAAGCGAAGAGTCGTGAGACAACTTTGACTGACCCCATTATCTTCTCTTCTAAAGTGCCTTTGGTGATTAAACGATACACATTGACAACTCTTTTCTGACCAATGCGGTGAGCCCTATCCATAGCTTGTAAATCTTTCATAGGATTCCAGTCATGCTCAACAAAAATGACGGTATCGGCACCAGTAAGCGTCAAGCCAAGACCTCCAACGTGTGTCGTGAGCAAGAGACAGTCGATGCTGGGGTCGGCATTGAACGTCTGCACTACGGCATGACGTTTACTAGACTCTGTACTGCCATCGAGCCTCATGTAGGTGACTGTAGGCATGAGCTTTTTGAACAAGTCGTTCTCGATTATGTCCAACATCTGTTTCATCTGGCAGAAAATAAGAACGCGGTGTTGGGAAAATGTGCTGCCACTGTTGTCCACAGTATCAATCAACTCGCTCTTGGTAGAGTCCTGAATGGTAGAAGGGACACCGATGCCACAGTCCGTCAACAGTTGACTAAAAGAGAGGTAAGTAATTAATACAGCGTTATGAAGAAAGAAATTTTACCGCAATGCAAGCAGTTTAGGTGCATGCTGAATGTCACTGAGGTCCTCGGCAGATCCTCCAACGTGTGCCAAAGCAACATTGACAGCTTCCTTATCTTTTGTGAGCACAAGTGCAGGGTGATTGCAGAGTTTACGGAGGTATTGTAACGACTGAAAGACGTGTTGGTGTCCGGCTTGACCAGTTTGAACAGCATTTTCAGCAGAGATGCGTGCCCTTGATTGAGAGAAGTCATCATAAAGATGCTTCTGTAGATCCGAGAGCTCGCAGTAATAGTCTTGTATTATCTTTGGAGGCAGGTCGTTGAGGACATCCTCCTTGAGTCGACGAAGTAAAAATGGTAGAACTTGTTTGTGCAGTGCCTCGAGGGCCAGTGCAGCTTCAGACAAAGTTCGTCAGAGACATAGTTGAATACATACACAGACAGAAAAGATATACCAGCCTCGCCGTTCTTTGCCTTGCCGTCACGATTTGAAAGTATCGGCTTACTAAAGCGTTCATTAAATGACGCCTCAGTACCCAAAAACCCTGGCATCAGAAAATCGAACAAAGACCACAGCTCTAGGACATTATTCTGAATAGGAGTTCCAGATAGGATTAGGCGATGTTGCGCGCGCAAGCATTTCACCGCCTTCGTCAATTTCGTTTTCGCGTTTTTGATTACGTGCCCTTCATCCAAGATGCAATAAAGCCAGTTGAGGCCCTCAAGGTTTGAAATGTCATTCCGGACGACTTCATACGAGGTAATCACGATATCATACGATTTCAGCTTTGACAGAAGTCTCGTACGTTCGCGAGCGTTGCCCGTATATAGGACAGGGCGGAGATTTTCAGTGTACTTCAAAATTTCGTAATACCAGTGACCGGTCAGTGTGGGTGGACAGACTATAAGGGAAGGAAGGTGAACACAGTCGAGGGACTTTTCTTTTTGGTAACGTTGAGACCGTTCGTAGTGTTTTCCAGCTAGGATGCAAATTGATTGTAATGTTTTGCCCAACCCCATGTCTGGAGGAAGAGTCGGATTTGTCAAAAGGATCTAATAGAGGTATGCAGAGCGCACCATCACACAGTATGCCATGTAATTGGTATTTGGCAAGGAACGCCAGCCAGTTGACGCCATCTTGTTGATACTTTCGAAGTTCGGCTTTGATTGAAGTTGGTATTGTATAATGCTCAACCTTGCTTCCGTCAAGGAGCTGAACTAGGAACTGTCTTTCCGTTTCGCGTTTCTTCAGTAATTCTTCCGAGAAGCCTGGAGGGTCGGGTAGCCCAGCCTAAGAGTTGTCATCAGCATAATTTCCGGGGAATGACGGAATCATTTGACCTCTAATGGTACCATCTTCACGAGTGAAGCAAAAGTATTGGTTGCCGTGGAACGAATGTCTTCGTCTGCATCACTCATTCTTCCAAGAATGGGTACCACCATGAAGATGACGTATGGTAACGCTTTGATATCTAAACGGTGAACAATATCTAGAGCTAACTGTTATTTGTGTTGTAGTCAGAAAAATCGAGGTACTTGCGATAAACAAGTTCCGTGGCACCTTGCCTATGAGCCAGAGTCAGGGGGTCACCTATCAAAGGAATGAGACGCTCCACTACGTAATGCATCGCATCCGAAGTCATCACATCACATATCGTTGCGAAACACTTGGCAGCAGATTGTCTAATGATGGCGAACCGACTTCGAAGAGCCAGATCCAACATAGGCAATAGTTCACAAAGCTTTGGCCAAAGATTTTGGTGAAGCGTAGGAGTGACGGCCTCCAAAACACTCAACGAGTCGATTACATCTTGACCAAACTGTTGTTCAATAAGCAGATCCGAATCCTCTGAAGACTCTGGAAAAGACACATAAATGAGTTGGCGGACTTCATAACAGATTTTAATCACCAGTCTTAAAAGTGGTAAGTAGACCTCCAGCCATTGACTGCCACATAGTGGGAATCACATTTAACAAGCGAGAACCGAATGTAGTGGAAAGCTGATCAAATGCCAACTTTGCACCGCGCCTCGAGAGTTGAGCTTTCGTTGATGCACTGTTCTCTTCTTGTTTGTCTTTCTCTGAGTCTTGGTCTGGGACTTTGCCATTGGGTGCTATCAACGAGGACCTTTGAAACGAGAGTATACCCTCAGTAACTTTGTGCGCATAGCCAAACGTTGGTGTTCGTTCTGTGTCCTGGCAAAGGAAAGTGCATAGGTTTTTGACGATCTTTTCGGGCGGCTGTGTGATGTTACGTTCAGCACAAAATTTGATGAATGAGGAAACAGCGGCAGCAGAGCGGGTTTGAAGATCCACATTTTCTTCATTCTTTGGGATGTAGATAAGAAAGTTGTGACTTGAAAAGGGAAAAAGACCCCACTTTGATTCCATTCATAATCCCTTTAACAACAGGGCTAACTTTGTCCGGTGTACTTTTAAAGGCAACAAAAGCGGAGGCAAATGCAGCTGCTATTCGAATGTCATGCTGTGCTTTGACTTCGAGATATCGATCAATATTGGCGACCACTTTAGATCGCTTTTCCGCGATGACAAGTAATTCACGCTTCTTTGTACGACCCAAACTATCTTTAAGTCTGGTATAGATGGACCCTACGGCGTTATGTGCGGTTTCAATGGTGAAACATCCTGGACGTGTACCGGTAGTGTCGACTTCACTCCCTAAAAACGGTATTGATGAGAGGGGAAGTTTGCATTCGACTGAAAACGCCTGAAGTAGCGAATTGCAATCGGCATGGATTCGGCTGAGACTGAAGGCCATTTCATGGTAGGAAGGAGGGGGTGTTTCCTGAAGCCAAACCAACGTCTTTTGGCTGATCTCCTTGGCAAGCTCAGATTCGTCAATAAGAGGTGTTCTGGACGTAGACATCAGATCGTGCTGTTTTGCCCATTCTTCTGCAATGACAGCTGCGAGGAACTTTTGTAGCATGCTTGCAGAACTAAGGTAATGTGTGAGGATAGGCTTAAAAAGTTCTTCCATTCTCTATAGCATAGAACACTTCAGCGTGAACGAAATTACCTGATGGCAATACAGTACTTACCAATGCCGGCCATAGTGAGATTAAGTATGCCAATGCTGTTGCACTAGATACCCTAGCTTTCAAAGTGGTCTCAGGCGTGATCAAGGAGGGATCTTGGGTCAGCATGTTCTTATCAACATTATGCCGTTCAAGCGGTGCCCCACTATCTGCCGCAAATGCCGCATGGTAGAATTTCGTGGGGTCCAATGGTACACCCAGAGGAGTCATGACAACAGCATACCAATCAAGGATGAGCTCCTGAGTAATGACCCTGCACATCCATACTGGATCAACGGCGATGATAGAGACTGCCGTTTTCCAAGCAGTCAAACTGGCGTCACGAATGTCGCAGCGTTCTTCCACAATTAAATTCTGAATGAGAAGGCGGAGGAAGGGGGTGGCTATCCATTCTTTAGAGAGGGAAGAGACACCCATGAATGAGCTGAGAGTGGCCACTACTGCCAACCGTACATTTGGAATCGTGTGTCTGAAAAAGGGAAAGAGCGTAGGAGCTAGTGTCGTAAGTGGTAACCTGCATCAAAGTTCAGCAGCTCCCGAAAACAAATTCGCTTGGTAACAAGACATACGACAACGTATCATTTGCCAAAATAGTGATCACTTTTTCATACGACACGAGTTTTCCTGAGGATAGTGTTAAACTGGTACAGATGTAAAAGTCAGGAGATCTGACCTAAAAGGTCCATTACAGCTCCGACGCTTGAGCTGAGGTCATCCTTCATGTTGCGTAAACAGCGCCAGAGGACGAGAAGAACCTGACCTAACGATTCAGGAAGTTGCTCTACGAGATGCCCCGCAACAGGTAATAAACAAGATGCCGCAACCGAGCGAACATCATCGTCCGGATCTCCAAGACTGTGGCGTTATATGTAAGTGCGATATACTTTATTTTTGCAGGATGTGCGGTCAACATACCCCAAGACAGCAACATCAACAACTCCTCGTAACACTTCCCTTCCGACGTCATCAACGTCCATATCTTCCTGTTTAATATCAGGTCTCTCGAATAAGTCTCCCCGCACTGCAACCTCGTATTTCAAACCCAATAAGCCAGCGTGCCTAACTTCCCAGACATGATTTGTATCATCACCTTTCCGGGGCCGAGAATGGCTGGGTGGGATGATGAAATTTTGTTGTATCATCTGGAGAAATATAGAATGGACGCGTTCAAGAGAACGGCGAGGCATATATATGAGCAGCGACGCCAAAGTCTGAGATACAGTTTCGCGAACGGGCGCCACAACCTTAAAAAAGAAGATTGGGTATAATGTTGATTGTGTAGATGTCAAGGTAACATACCTGGTCAGATACGAAATCGCCGAACCGATCTAGTACAAAGACACAGAGAAGGTTTGCAGCAAGGTCGTTACACCAGCGTTCATGAGCGTACTCATTAGCTAAAGGCGAAGCACCATCTGAAGAGAAATGAGGTTCGATTGGGGGAGTAGCACATCTTGTCCGTACCGCGCATCCCACCATACTGTCCCTGAACTTTCAGCAATTCCCGCAAAGCCATGGCAGCTCCATGCCTGACTTCCCAGGCTGCACTGAACAAATCGACTTCCAGGATTTTGACTACACCATCCCACACCCATAAACCTGGTTTGACATCGAGCGCCTTTGACTGCTGTGAAGCCTTCGGAGATACTGCTCCGCCTTTAGTGGGGTCAATGACAACCTTTTCAGAAGAGACTCCGTTTACAGCTGGCTTTGGGCTTCCAGTTCGAGAAGCAGAAGAAGTTGTATCCTCTGGAGAGATAAGTCGAGCTCTACTGAATGTTGAGTGAGTTGAAGGCATGACGAAAACACGCGCACTTATTGTTAGGGCCCGTAGGAACTGTTGTGTATTTGGCGCCAGTAACTTGTGGTGGTTGTGCAGATACAAAGGCGGAGTTACCGGGCTTGCGCTTGCGTTTGAGACGATTGCGTTCACGAGCCGATAATACAGTCGCATCTGCGTCGGGTAGGGATGTCACAGCAGATTCAGAAGGGGACGGAACACTTGGTGTGGCAGAACCGGGAGGTGGTTCATCCTGTATACAGTCTTTAGTCGCCAGGAACCAGATAAATCGATGACTTTACTTTATTGAACATAGTGTCAACTTCAATCCCTCCTTCATCGGTTTCGACATCTGCAGCAAACTCTTTGTCAAGATCCATGTCATCGCCGTCGAGGAATTCCAATCCCAGTCGACCCATCGCTTCTTTTCGAGCTTTCTTGACTTCCGCCGCGCTGGAAAGTATACCAGTTGGTTTAGTAAACTCTTTGCCCGATGATGCTAGTAGTAATTTCCCCTGAAGTATGAGTTCCTGTACAGAAAAGTTTGGGAAGGTTGGAGGGATGAGAGGTGCATCAGACGAAGATTCAATAGTTTCTTTGTCGCAACAGGGTTTCCAAAGTGGGATCATGGAGAAGATGTGTGACAACGCTACAGATGCAGCTGATCGAGTATCGAAAGACTTCGAGTGGAGATAAGGTATTATCTGAACGAAGGATTAGTTACACAAAAATGCAAAGGAAGGAAAGATCTTTCCATACTCGCGCTACTACTGCCATGAGCTCAGCCCAGGCTGTAGGCTCACCAAACGTTCCAGGTTGTGTTTTCAATTTCAAGTCCTCTTCATTGAATGCTACATCTCCTGTAACGCTCTTGACGGCCAATTGAGCAAGTTGTTTGGCTGCAGTATGCCTCACTGACACTGTTGACCCAGTGTCCAATAGGAGGAGGAGCCTGTCCAACCTAATGATATGAAATTGAATTAGTTCTAGATAAAGACATAGCTCGAAGTCAAAAAACCTTGAGGTCATCCCGCAAGGGGTTAATCGGGCCGGCTGAGAATATGTTTTGGCTTGTTTACGGGGGGAATACCGTCGCCCGCAAGAGCCTTGCCTTTAAATCTCTTGTATCTTGTGACGCAGTCTCGGTGACTGTCACGGTTTTCCCTAAATTGGTATAGTGTACCCTGGTTGAGTTCACATGAAAACTTTTCAATGGACTTCAATGCCTCGGGTTGGTATCATGAGTGTATCCAACTTCTCGCAAAAGATTTAAACGATGCCACCAACCCTTTGACAAGCGGTAGCTGTTCATTTGTCCATGTGATACCTACTCATCACATCTTCACATTTTCAGCTCTTATGGAGTGTAGTCAGTCAGCCTCTAGCAGTCTCACAAGTATTGCGCAGGAAATTCTTGCTGGAAAATCAACCCAGTCATTCTGCTCGCTTCTGGACTCCCTAGCGTCGGAATCTCGAACACATCTGTCTTCAAAGGCTACCGGGAAGTCCCTGGCTGGGTGGATGAGACTTTACACTGACTCCTGCATTCTAAGATCCTTGGTGGACCTTGGGCCTCTGACCGCCCTTGAATCAATTGCACGGTTGGATACTGTTATCATTACTTGCGGCATAGCCAGTGGGCGTCTAGACTTTATTCTATCTATTATTAAATGCATTCAACGATCCTATCTCTCCATCAATCCATTCACTGCCCACGTCACGGCGAGTCGCTCAACAGTCGCCAATGACCTTGGACCACGTGGAAACCTAGTTACCTCTTCGTCTGAGGTCTTGATATTATCAAAAGCGCCGTCTCTGCTTTCGTTTAGAAGAGGCTACAAATCACCCTTCGTCATCCGTGGTTATGCTTGCGATTGGCCGGCCCTAGCGGAACATCCCTGGCATTCGGCTGCATATCTACAATCCATTTCAGGACCTGGACGTGTCGTACCCGTCGAGATTGGAGCTGATTACCGTGCCCAGGAATGGACGCAAAAGTTAATGAAATGGGATGACTTCCTCGCCTATCTCGATCTCGATGATAATCCAATTTCGACGAACACAATACAGAATAACATTATCTATCTCGCTCAGCATAATCTCTCGTTGCAGTTTCCAGAACTTTTGAAAGATATAATCGTACCTGACTATGTCTACCTCTTAATGGACTCCCCAGGACTTGGTCATTATCGAGCCCCAAGGAATGATGAACAACTTGTCATCAATATGTGGCTGGGACCGAAAGGAACAGTCTCACCTGCGCACACGGTATGTGAAGTTCTTCAGGATAGTTTCGTAAGTTTAACTTCGAGTCTGCTTTCAGGACCCGTATCACAACCTATTTGGTGTGGACGCTTATTAGTTTCCTTTCTTTCACTTGCTGATCGAAGGCTTACCGCAGTCCAAGTGGTCGGTCGGAAGACAGTTTGGCTGGCGCCCCCTCACGTAACAACCTCCATGCATCCATTCCCATCCAGTGAAGATTCACAGAGTATGCCCGTAGATTTTTCATCGTCTGGGATGGACAATACATCACGCATCGATGTTTTCAATCCGGCAGGAGAGGCAGGAGATGCATTCTCGGATTTCTGGAAGAATGTAGTTCCGGAGGCTGTTTCGATCATACTCAAGCCTGGAGATCTCTTATTCATTCCTCCTGGATGGTGGCATGCGATGCGAAGTGAAGAAACAAGTTTTTCGGTGTCGATGTGGTTTTGACAGCATGGCTATCATTGACATTCCGAAAGTATAAATAAGAAGGAAAGAGGGGAACAATTTCTTTGATTTGTCTCCGTTAGAGTTGATTATTGTTGCGTCATACCTCAGAAACTCAGGAATTGAAAGTGTTTCTTGGTTCATAATAGACCTATGAGTTAACACAGGAAAAAAGTCTTAATGACCATCAGATGCATGTCAGATGAGAGGAGCAAGTGATTACTTATTATTACAATAGGAATACAATAGGAATACAGACAATCTGCAAAGTGTACTCAAGGATAGAAGTCTAAAATCTAATACATTCACTCAAGTTCTGGAGCCACTGCATTTACACACAATGTGTGGGACTCAGTTATTCAATACCCACTAAAATCTCAGTTGCCATTGATGATACTCAAAAATTGCTAAACACTGTCCGGATAGTCAGCAACTGCATTTCAGAGAGAAGAAGCATTGAGCAGTGCTGTGGAGTTGTATCTGTAGCACCTGTATGACAATAAGAAGTATAACTCCTCAGTGTCTGTATGATGACAGTAAACAACTGAGAAAGTAAATCTGCCGGTGGTATGCATGTAAGATAACCATGTAATGACAAAGAAGCTGACTCTCAATACAGATACAATCCATAACACAACCCCATCAGCAACAAAGTAATCATGAAACTCAGCTTAATTACACCAAGCCAAGAGCCACTTTTGTAAAAGCTATAACTTCTTCTTTTTATAATCATGATCTGTTCATATTCTCGGATATAAAGAAGTTGAACTGGAATCCACAACCTTGAATTGTCTGTACATCTCTGAAATGACCCAATCATAGTGCAGTTTAGAATTTGTTGCATTCAGTCCATCGTCAATGTAGATACAGATTATAATAAAGAATTCCTTCCCATCTGGTAGTTCAGGAATAGACAAGGCTGATGGAGCTTTAAAGTGTACAATGAATACAGCATGATCAATTTCACAGTGAACAAGACCAAGGGATTTGAATGCTTCTTGGAAAAAACCTGGAGATAGGCATGCAGTAAATGTCATATGTGAGAAGAGTTGTTAGGAGACACCCTTTTCTCTCCTTCATTCTTCTTTTATTCTTCCCTTACTGTATTATTTCCAGGATATCTGAAGGCTCCACCACCTGCAGATATTGATAGACCTATGAGTTATACACAATACAATGTAAAGTGAGCCTCAGGTGCACGTCAAAGAAGAAGAGCAAGTTTATAGCTTTACCTATGAGTTATACACAATACAACATAAAGTGCTAAGATATTGTAAGTCATAGGTCTACGTGAATGAGAGTAAAAATAAGAGATGGACTTACAGCCTCAGGTGCACATCAAAAAAGAAGAGCAAGTGAGGCTGCAGTTGAGCTCCAATGATACAAGTCCATGAATCATGTGATTGAACAGGAGTGATGAACAAAAAACTAAGGTACTAAGGTCCAACACAACCCCATCATTGTGGAAATGAATGAACAGAAAAAAAAATGATAAAAATGATCAAGGAAGAGAAACAATACCAAGTGCATCGACAAATTTCTGGTGAAGAGGCAGGGGAAGTTTAGTTAAAATATTGGCTGTCATGTCCGTGGTCAGGATCCAAGAAGGCTCAAAAGAACCAGACCTTGATGTGTTTACAAATAAAGTGGCATCGGATATCAATATGTTTAGAGCGTGATAAAGTACTGTCCGAGCAAGCAATGTCGATTGAACCACAATTATTGCAGAGTAGAGGCAAAGGATGTGGAATTGGTAGTCAAAGGGAAGGAAGTAACAGACAAATCCAAATGGCTTCTTTCATGGCATGTGCCAGAGACATGTATTCAGCTTCAGTCAATGAAAGCACTACTATTTATTGATGAACTGATGACCATGAGACTAGACTTGAGCTAATGAAGAAGGCATAACCAGAAACACTGCAACAAGAAGAAGTATCTGATGCCCAGTCAGCATCGACAAAACCACACCCAGAAGGATATAGCAATTGAAATCGACTTGTGTCAGCGGTGGAGAATCGGAATGGAAGGATCAGGAGACGATTCAAAGTAACCATAAAAGACGCCATGATTGACATTGCAACGGCAAAGACTCAGTTTCTCAAGAACATCACAAATAAGCTGGTACCATTCATGAGAAGCTTGCTTTAAGTCGTATAGAGCATGAAGAAGTCAATAAACAATGGTTTTGTCTGCTTTTGGAAAACCAGGGATTTGTTTGCAGTAGACTTCATGCAAGAGGAAAGCATTTAAAAAAGCTGTCTTGACGTCAAACAAGAATAAATGTAAGTCATGTTGAGCAGCATGAGCAAGAGCTATGCGGATACTGGTCATTTTGGTGACAGGTGCATACGTAGTACCCAAGTCTTCTGGTTGTTGACTCAATCCTTGAGCAACCAGCCATGCTTTCTCTTTTCCCTTTATTATCAAGCCATCAGGATGATGTTTTTGTAAGCATAAACCCATCGTAGGCCAATAGGTTTTCATCCAGATGGTAATTGTGTGCATTTAAAAATGCCTAGAGTTTTAAGACTTTCCATTTTCCGATTTATTGCCATTCTCCAAACATCTGCATTGGGACGTTGCAATGCTTTGTTATAATTTTCTGGTGGTTTAGACAGATCGTATGCACAAAGTATACAGAAGGAAAGAGGATCTGGACTATATGTGTGAAACACTTTGAATTCATAGATAATCAGATCTTCTATCATCCCCAAATCATCAAGTTATGAAGATAAAGTGGAGACATGGAATAAAGATTCAAAATCAAAAAGAGCCAGTGAAGATTGATGAGGGAGAATACATCGAGCATCCTTATTCACATGGAGTTTGGTTAATCTTTCATTCTTTGCAGCAAGTTCTTCTAAGTAAGCTTTGCCCCAAGAAGTGAGACGTGTCTCACAATGTGGTTGTCCAGAATTGGAAATTTTTTGGTCTGCAGATGCAGAGAAATCAATGGGAGATGACAGAAAATCAGTCAGTATTGATGAAGAAGAATGATCCAGATTGTCATTGGGATTAGAAGGAGAAGATGAATCATTCAACAAAGGAACATTTGTCAAGGCCTGACAACAAGATTGAAGGGCACCTTTCACATTCTCGTTGAAGACAACATCTCTTGAAAAGAAATATTTTCCATTGAAATCACAAACCCTCCAACCAACATGATTTTTATCGTATCCAACAAATATGGCTTCAAACCTGCATGACTTGCATCTCCTTAGGGTAAAGAACAAAGCATTGCAACTCCATACCCAAAGATGGGATAGATCAGATTTATAACCATTCATCAGTTCATATGGAGTTGTAAGCAATGGAAGTGTAGATGTGGGAATACAATTTTGAAGATATTGTGCTGTGAGAACTGCATCCCCAAGAAAAGACAAAGGAAGACCCAATTCAGCCATAAGCGCTTGGGCAGTGTCTTCAATTGTGTGAATAAAACGTTCAGCTTTTCTGTTTTGTTGGTGAGCATATGGTGCTAAATATTGATGATCAATACTCTTTGATATCAAATAATCTTGCAATGGACCTGCAATAAAATCTTTCGCACCATTCAAACATACAACCTTGATTTTATTTCTTGATTTCAATTCTCAATTTGCCTCAACATGCTTAAAGTGGTCCGTAGCCTGATTTTTGGTTGATAGCAATGCTGTGCTGCCAAAGTTCAAGAAATTGTCCAAAATAGTGTGAAAATGAGAAGTACAACTATTTGAAAAAAGAATAGAAAAAGGACCACATGTGTCCATGAGTAAAAGTTCACAAATTGAAGAAGCTCTGTGTTGACGATGATCATACGGTCTCGCCTGTTGTTTTCCAATTATGCAAGGGATGCAACATTCTGACAGTAAAGGTCCATGATAATCAACATCCATAGCATAATTCTTAGTCAAGATATCACACATAGTCTCCTAGCTAGGATGACCAAAATGGCTGTGCCATAAACTTGGAGTGATCTTGACAATGGGAAAGAATGCCAGAAGAGCTGCTATTGATAATAGAAAAGGTGAAGATGGAGTGATAAAATCACAGTGAAGGAAAGATAGCCGGTTGAAAACTGTAGCCTTGAGAGAATGACCAGCCAAGTCTGGTGCATTAGAAGAAAAGAATATAGAAGTAGAGTCCTTCTCAAAGATCAGACACATATTGTTCACAACCATTGAGCCCACCAAAATCAAATTGATTAGCACATCAGGAGCATGAAGACAGTCCTTGAGAATCATTACAATGTTTTTGCCATTGACATGAGTGGAGAACCTAACTTCACCATGAGCCTTTGTCTCCAATAACCCATCATTAGCTGTGGCAACCTTGACAGCCAAAGAAGGATCATATGACTAGAAATACTTCTTGTTGCAGATAAGATGAATAGTGCAGCCAGAATCAAGAATGGTGTTGAAACGTTATGAAATAGACGTGAGTACAGCAGGATTAGCATCATTGATAAAATCACAATAGGTCGAGAAGACTGAAGAAGTCATGGAGACAGAAACATAGGCAGCAATGGTAATATTATTGGATTCCTCTGCAAGAGTTACATCTGTTTTGTCTAATTTTTCAATGCAATGTAATGGAGTAGAAGGAGAGTCTTCCAAAGTAGTCAAGTTAGCCCGAGTGCGCATACAACTAGGATCCTGTAAGGGCAACCTTTGAAAGTTATGGCTGATCATGCAACTGGCAAAGGGGAATCCAAAGTATATTAATAGGGTAAGGTACATAGGATAAGAGTCTACTCACCTGGCAAAGGGGAATCCAAAGAGAACAAGTCTAAGGTTCC
>JABAJZ010013697.1:0-21614 GCA_018857265.1 Termitomyces sp. T32_za158 | reverse complement strand
TAGAAGGAGTAGGGCTGTTACGGTCAGGCGAGGACGGAAGTGGGTGGTTGGCAGCAAACGTTGTTGAATCAACACGCGTAGGAACTGGGACCGAATTGAGGGCGGCAAGCTCGGTTTCCGTATCTGTGCGTTCCTTGGTAATGGCCATGACCTCTGCGACAGCCTCCTCTAACTCCTTGTCTGCCTTTGCCTTTTCCGCTTCCTTAGCACTGAGCTGCTTCTTAGCAATAGCGAGTAGCCCTTTCTGTTGCTTGGCCTCCTTCTTCGCCTTCTCAACCTCAACCTTCGTTGCCTCAATTACTTGACTGGCTTCGGTCATTTTGCGCTGAAGGTCTCTGGTGTCCTCCTTGTCACGCAAGTAAACATGTTCAACCTCCGCCTTTTCGACGCGAATAGCACTTAAATCACTTTCGGCACGAATAAGCTCCTCCCTTAACTTCTGTATGTCTGCGGTTTGCGTCGAGTAGCGCTCCCTGATGGTAGCCAAAGTCTTGGTTTCTGACTCATATGAAGCCTTTGCAGCTGCAAGTTGAGCCTGCAAACTTTCGAGCTGAGATTTTTGGCTAGCCAATCGTTCGTCAGACTGAGTTCTTTCACTCTTCAAGGTATCGAGGGCTCGATTAGTCGAATGGAGCTGGTTCTGGGTGTTTCCGATCTCTACAGACTGATCCTGTAGAGGAGACGAGGGATCGTCGTCGTCACTGAGTAAATCACGGTGAGACGTCGCTATTTCAAATCACGCTAAATGAGCAAAATGACAATGCTAGTAAAATGTGACGCACAGTTGGAGAAAGGCGAAGAACCGAAAGGATCTCGATTGGTGGGTACAGGACCGGACGCAGAGCGTGTCGGAGCAGGCAAAAGTGGTTCGAATACGTGAGGAGGCGGGGCGATAGCAGAAGTGGGCGGAGTATCATCCCATAACAGGTCCTTGGGAGGCTCTTGATGAACAGGTTGCTGGGGAAGTGCGAATGGAGAAGATGCAGTAGCATCGCGCAAAGAAGGGGGTATCAAGGAAAGAGGAAGGGTAGTTGGAAGGTCGACACCGGCAAGTTTCTTGCGTATCAAGTACATTGCGATGGCAAACCCATCCCGTGTAAGCTTTCCATCGTTATTGATGTCCGCAAGATCCCTACCTTCATGTAAGAACGATTAACACACGTCAAGTTGAGGAAAAACTCACCAAACGCGGGCCAAGTCCTCGCCCGAAAGTTTTGATTTCAGCATAAAAGGAACAGCGACATCACCTTCAATGTAGCCACTGCGTGTGGTGTCGAGTTCGTCGAAAAACTTATCCGCAGAGGCCTTGTCTTCCGGAGTAAGGTCCCATTGCGGAGTTTGACCATTCCGTTGAGGAGTAAAAGTGGAAGGATTGGGCCGGGCAGGCAAAGGGGGCTTCGAAGACGCAGCAGAGAACCCAGTATGGTTAGGCTGCAAAAGTTGACTTTGTCCGGTATACTGTGGTTGAATGGTGCTGCGGGTTTGGGGAAATGCGCTGCTAAGAGGACTGAAGGAACCACTATTGCCCGTCATATGAGACCGAACAGCACCTTGATTACTCATGCCCCCTGCTTGTTGATACAAGCCAGGAGGCAAGGCAGTGGGTACAAATGTCAGCTGGCCAGACATAAGCGCCTGTATGAAGTACATTGCGATTACAAAGTCTGTAGAGTCAAGAGCACCTCTATCTTGCGTATCTGCAAGGCCCCTGCTCAAAGATCAGAACAAGTGTCACAGTATGCGCGAGGGTCCTGACCAGATCTGAAGAAGCGTGTCATTACTCAATTTCGATTTGAGGAAGATGTCCCGAGCTTTGGTGCCTATTGGAAACAAAGTATTGATGTCAACTCATGAAGAGTGAGCAAAAAGCCCACCACTGAGAAGACCGGTCGCGTCTGGTCCAGCCTTGTTGAATATATTCAGGAATTTGGCCTTTTCCTGCAGAGTCAGGAGAGGAAGACCGGGAGGCGACTTTGGCAGAGAAGTGCCAGTGGCCTGCTGTGTAACGGCCGAGTAGCCTTCAATCTCGGGAAGAGGGCCGGCTAAAGAGAGCTAAGCATCAAATCAAAGCCGCGGAAGAGGTCGATGCTTACGCTTGAAAACCAAGTCGGGGGTTATGGTCTCGCCCTTCTGAGCCCAACCTATGAGACGAAGGGCAACGGCGACACCCTTGCGCGGGAGCCAACCGTTGTTGTCCTCGTCAGCAATGCTCCATATCTCGCCGAGAACAGTGGGTGGAAGTTTCGCGCCACCGAAGACGTTGACCGCGACATCACCGGTGAGAATCCCAAGCTTCTGGGTGTCGACCTTGTTGAAGATCTGGGAGACAAGAGCGAGTTCTGTGTGAGTAGGGGAGAATTTGGACATTATGTCCCAGTGGGCTCTGACCAAGTCGTTGTTCTCCACACTGACTGCTTTGCTGTTAGCGATCCGTCTTCACACGGTCCATCAAATCCACCACAATCTCCATCCCCCGCAGACATCGTCGTCCACAGTGTTTCCGCTGCCATTGCTACCCTTTCCAACGACCACCGCCCACTTCCAGCTGTCCTAGCTCCCCGCCCATTCGACTTGGCCTGACTTTGCGTGCCAGGACCGAGACGCGCACGTGACCACCATTTTATGTCACCATGTTCAACTTTGTGCCCTTAGCTTGTACTTTTTTCCACTTTTCTTGTTCACGACATTATCTTTTACGACCCCATGGAACAACTCACCACTTCTCTTGCACCTCCTCGTCAACCCCAAAAGTCTAATGCCACCGAATCATCCCAACAAGTGGCTGGCAGTGTTGCCAAACGGTGAGCTCTGCGTGTGTCAGTCGTGTTCTTTGTACTCACTTCTTCGCGTTGTCAGTCTGGGTAATGAACTCATGACATTAATGGTGAGTTTTCCCTATGTTTCCACGTCACCACATTTTCACGCGATTTAGATGTCTTCATCCCCGGGTATAGTGGGTGGTATACGCAGCTTCGCCCGCTTTCGTACTGATATTAGCCTAGTCCGCATTTCCTAAGAGTGATGGTAACCTCTTTGAGTGGATCGGTACCATCGAGGGCCCGCCGGAGACCGTATGTAAATGTACCTGCCACTGCTGGTTGCCCATTGAACACGGTCTTCACAGGTTTACGCTGGACTGGCTTTTCGAATCTCCATCTCATTCCCACCAAATTATCCCTATGTTGCACCCACGATCAAATTCGAGACGCCATGTTATCACCCCAACTTTGACCTAGTTGGGGGTGCGATCTGCCTAGACATCTTACAGGTATCTTCGTTTTTCAATGTACGAAGCCAGGCTGACTACATCTATCTCCCAGGACAAGTGGTCAGCTGTTTATAGTGTTCAAACCATTCTTCTGTCCCTTCAATCTTTACTTGGAGGCACGTTCATCTGCACTACCGTGTATTTTGTATCTTATTCCATGATAGAACCCAACAATGCATCACCGTTGAACCCCGAGGCGGCGGGGCTTTGGAACACGCCTGATGGTGGGTCTTGGCGCAAAGAAAGAGGTTCTACGCTAACTGGTGGTATCAGCCTTCAAAGCCCAGGTACTCAAGCATTACCGTCCCCTCAAGGACGCTCCGCTATCCTGACCGATACTGTATCTGTAGCTCCCTTTTGTATCCCTTGTAGTTCTTCTGGTAACCCTGGTGCCATTACGTAAGGCCATTATCAAAAGACCGAACCAACATCAGCGCCAGGTCATTTCTATCTTGCTTTATATCTTTTCAGCGCTAGGCACAGGTTGCTGAACGTTGAACCGTGAGTTCAGTGCCGAAAATCATTAATTTGATTATCAATGTACCGAATAGACAACCTTCACTCCCACATTCGTTACATGCGCCGTCGTGCGCCCCCTTCTTCCCTTCGTTTGGTGTCTGGCCCAACACCACCGAGAAAGTACGAACATGATAATGTGTAAACGATCCCGTCACTAACGCTCTCTCAGTGCACCAAAACATAGGCTTCCATCGCTGCCTCCTGCCGCGTTCCATCCAGCGCCTGCCACAAAGCAGACAGCTACTCGGGGCCGCAGTCACAGCTCTGTGCTGCCATCATTAGATATTTTCTTGAGGGAGAATGCTGTAAAGGCTGATCCGCTTCCACGTTCTTCAGTAACGCGCAAGTTGTGTGGACCGTGGAATCATTCAGGGAGTATTAAAGTGTCGTTCGACGTAGAGAAAGTGCTGGCACCTCTTCAGCCCGTCGCTGTGTCAGTTTGTAGATAAGTAGTAGATACAAAGGAGATCTTCCGGCGGATAAGCACGAGACAACAGAGACGATTTGCAAATTCCATCAAAAGTCCTCCTTGGACTCTTTCTCTACTTTCATTTCTCTTTTTTAACGAGCAGTCAGCAGAATCCGGGCCCCGTCCGCTCTCGTTGCAAGACATAATGGCCAGCTCTCCTCCTGACATTTCCTCATTGTCGCTATCGTCTCATCCTTCCCAGCAACGTCTTAACGACAGTTACGATTATGAAGGCAACAGCAATGCCAGGTCGCAGTATCATTTTGCCACTTCTCCAGGAATACACTCTCAGTCTTCTTACAATCCACTTGGTTTGAATCAGTCTCCTCTCAAGAATAAGCCTATCCGTAGCGCTTTGCCTACTGTCAGTCATTCGATTTTCTGCGATTGCTTTCTTCCGAATTCAACCTCTCTTTAGCAATGGCTTGATCATAATAATAACCCATCCGACAGTCGGTCACTGTCCCCCCACAATAATTCGGACTTTTCTTCCGCTGGCGGCTCACCGCCCCCTATGGGGCATCTCAATCCGGCACCTATGGTTCCCTCTACCCCCAGTCAGAATCCAGAGGACGAAATCATTCCCACTGCCATTGTCATAAAAAATATACCATTTAATGTCAAACGTGAAACACTGCTCGATATAATTGTGGGTTTTTCTCCTCGCACATCTGCCAAGTCTAAATCTTTTCCCGACAGGCATCGCTTTCCATTCCCACACCTTACGCCTTTAACTACCATCTTGATCAACAGGGTTCATTCCGTGGATTGGCTTTTGCCAACTTCCGCCAGGCGCAGGATGCTGATGCCGTCGTTGCTGCCTTGAACGGTTTCGATGTCCAAGGCCGCAAACTTCGAGTCGAGTACAAAAAGGTTTTACAAGCGGGCGAGAAGGAGAGAATCGAGCGCGAAAAGGCTATCCGTCGCATGCGTTCCATGCAGCTTGAAAAGGAGCACAATGCTGCCAATGCTCTATACGATGATTACGGATCTGCCTTGTCGTCGGCGTTCAGCCCTGGACGCTCCTTTTCATCCGGATCACCCTATCAACAACCGCAGTATTCTCCGCCTAATCCCTCGTCAATGCCAGTTCCCCAATACAACATGTCACTCAACCCGGCTCCTGTAATCCCCGGCCAGGCTGCCTCATCTACATCGCCGAGTGTCTCTGGAAAGAGTGCGACGGATGAGGTCGATCTGAATGACCCGTCGACTTTAGAGATCTACTCGAGGATTCTTGTTTTCAAGGAAGATCCCATGCGGGATGAGCTTGCGTTCTCCCGATCCCTGAGCCCGAAGCAAAGAAGGGTCGTTCATCTGCTTGCACAGAAACTTGGTGTTTATCACTATTCTATTGGTGAAGGAGATGAAAGATATGTTGTAGTCACACGCTTTGAACCTCAGAGGGTGCGTGTTCTGGTTTTTTTTTGTCTCCACCATCGATTAATGATGGAACATTTAGCAGCAACAGCCCCCGGTCCAACAACAAACACAGCGCCAAGCGCCCCACACTCTTTCTCGCGCGCCCTCGGCCTATCTAAATCCGACTAGTCAAGTTACGTCACAGAACACTCTTCGCGCGAAGAAGTCTATGCCGGACATGAAGACATTACACTCTCAGGCTCCACGTTTAAGCTCGCGCGCCTCCAACGGCAACATTCGTGAGGGCTATGCTACCATTGCTTCACCCTCGCGACGCGTCACTCCTGGTTTCGGCTCCCTGTTTTCCAACGGTGGAAACCCGTTCGGCAATGGAAGTTCTGTACCTCCAGTCCCGAGCCTTCCCTCTTCAATCAGCCCAGCTTCTTTGAACGGCAACCATGAAACCACGAGCAATGTTGTTCGTCAGCCTCGAGGTCCTGGCATCGGGGGTTTCGGTAGACGAGACAGTCGGGTTGGAGCCGGCGAAAGCCAGACCAGAGGTGTGCTCGATGCTAGAACTTACGAACCGTTGGAGATCTAATGAAGAATGCTGATGCAGTCCGCACAGATAGTTTACAAGGGAAAGGGGGGCGAAATAACTGATGCCAATGCCTCACTCAGAAACACTACGACCACATCTTTCATTTTCGCCTCACATCGTTCAGTTTGTCTGCCGTAAATGTATCATCGATGTCCTTTATTCAGCTTCACACTCATTCTTATCTCAATACTGAAAAGGACTTACAATTATCTCTCGTCTTCATGGAATTGTTTCCTAATAGCTTTTCCCATCCTCTTCCATATATTATACATACGCCACCATCTATGCTCCATACTCGTCTGTCAAGTGAATCTTGTATTTATGAAAATGCTTTTTAGAAGTATTTCGAGTGACTGAGGTTACTCCTGGGTTGGGGTGGTCGAGCCTACAGTTAGCACAGAACTCCCATAAGTATATGAGTAACCAATAGTTATGCGACGGAAGCCTCACGAGTGATGTCTTCCTAACAACACGTGAAGAATTGATTTTTCCCGGACTTTCTATTTTAGGCGGCAGCCCCGCCGTGAAGCTTGCTGTCTCTCTCGATGCCAGGCTCTTCCTTGGTTCGTGCTGCTTTCTTTACTGCTGGAGCTATTATAGGTGGTGGAGTGGCCACTGTCATTTCCAGTAAGAATCGGTCCGCGGTACCACCTATCAGACCGACTTCAGTCGTGTCGGATACCCCAATAGTTGAGCTGGATAGAGCCGGAAGAGCAAAATTGCAAGAGAATGCTCTCGTCCCCTCCATCGGTGTTCCATCATCCATTTTGAAGTATGGTAATCCTGGTCTGTCATCTACCGCTTTTCTTCTGCGAGTAAGCATTCAAACTTTCCGACGTTTAGGGCCCATCTCGGACACCTTGGTGCGTCAGGCATATGTTGCGGCGTATGACAGACGCTTACGCCATCCAGCATGGGTAAGTCTTAAATTTTAACCATAAACTCACCTTTGCTTAATACACGAATGAAAGACTGCGGAGCATCTCACTCAAGCCTCGTTGAAGCCTGGAAAGGACAGCGGTGATCGATCCAAGTCCAACTTTATCGAGGACGAATCTGTGCCCATACCATTCCGTGCACGACTGAAGGACTACTTCAGGAGCGGGTATGACCGTGGTCATATGTGGGTGCAAAATTGACCTACTGTTCTCTCGTTAATGGAGTACACTTATAGGGTACCTGCTGCTGATGCAAAATTCTCGCAAGTTCGTAGTGTCTTGTGCCTTGTGAATTCGCCGTGGTAATTGGTAATTCTCACAGGCAGCCATGGACGAAACGTTCCTTCTTTCCAATATGGCTCCCCAAGTCGGTGATGGTTTCAACAGGCATTGTTCGTTCTATGGTTCCCTTCGTCCTCTTCCTTCTTTGACGACACTCAACTCTAGATTGGGCATTTTTGGAAGATTGGTGTCGACGCCTTACGGGAAGTTTTCAGGACGTGTATATATTCACTGTTCCTTTGTACTTGCCACGCCAGGATGGTGATGGAAAGTGGCGGGTTGTGAGTACTCCTTAATCCTCTATTTCCTGTCTAAATCAAGTCTCTGCCTTTTCAAGACTCACGAAGTCATTGGGTCTCCACCAAGTGTCTCTGTTCCCACACACTTCGCCAAAGTCGTTTTGACATCAAAACCGGTTTCTTCGTCAAAACCGGATGTTCTTGATATTTCTACTGGTGCATTTATTCTCCCGAATGCCATAATACCAGATGAAGTACCTCTTGAAAGTTTCGTCGTGCCAGGTATGTTTGGAATTAATTCCCTACTACAGTGGCGTTCATCATCTGTCTTGTAGTGGACGCTGTTGAGCGTGCTGCCGGCCTTACTTTTTTCTCCGATGAGATAAAAGCACATTCAAATCACATCTGCAAGACCACCAAGTGTCAACTCATCGTCCGGAGATTCGATGATGCCCGTAAGCAAAGCCAAAAGGCTATTGCTGCCCCCAAATGATCCAGTGGGATAAATGATTATTAAGTACTTAATAGAGCATAATCTAATAGTCAGATAAAATATCCTTTACGCCCTCCCAGTAATCCTTCTCCACGCGGGTTTCAATTTCCTGCTTTGTTAACCAGGCAAAGTCCGAGATGGTAGTTGGATCCGGATGTATCTGACCTGCCAAAATGTGACCCTTGAAGAAAAAAGTGATTTTCTGGAGTTGTGTCAGTCCGAAAGGTGTAGTGGCGCCTTTGACTGAACGTACCTCTGCCTTCGGCTCTGGTAATGACATGTCGAGTGCTGACTCCTTGTAAACGCCCACGGGATTACGGCTTACAATCCAGGTGTCCATCTGCTCCCCGCATTCGGCATACAAATCCCTTTGCGCTGCCTAGAGAAAGTAAACGAGTGTTCGGGCTAGACCTAGTCACAAGCGTACCTGGTGCAAAAGCTCTCCCTTTTCTACTCCACCCTGAGGGAAACGCCAGATTTCCTTGCCATCTGACAGTGTCTGCAGAAGGAGATAGATGTTGCGTTTGCCCTTGCGGTCAAGACTTTTGTAGTCACGGCTAGTGTCTGCTTCATGGACACGAGGCATCAGTTTATTATCTTCTCCTTCCTGCAGAGCAAGCTGGTCTGCAGCAGCTTTGTCTGTAGCAGCCTTCTCCTGACTGACATATTCCTCTTCTGTCTTAAATCTACCACCAAAGGCCCTGCGCTCACGCTTTTTTTCCTCCAGATTAAATTTTGTCTCGAGAAGAGAACCCTGTTTGAAATAAAAGTCGATAGGAAACGGGCTGTGGAGGGCGCGTCGGATGCGCGCTTGGTAGGAGTAATAGGCACGCTCGAACAAGGAGGGTGTACGGGTGAGTATAGGTGAGCGGTTGAGAACGACGGCAGTAGTAATGACGGCGCGAGGAGGTCTTCTGGTCCGTATTGGTGGAACTGGCTGAGAAGATGAGGATGGTTCAGAGGCGACCTCAGTAGCCAACGAACGGCGGAGGACGACTAAAGAAGCGTCAGCAATGCAGTTTGCGACGGATGGATAGCTTACCATTGGACTGTCGCCTACATGAGGCCAGCACACTGCGCGACAGCATTCTTGTACAGACTCAACTTTTTAACGGCAAGGACGACTTTTTCTGGCGGCACGTGAGTAATGCACGTGGTGCGTCCTTCCCCTCCATCGTTGGCAGCCGCCATGTCAATCTCCCTCGTCTCTAATGCATATCTTGATGAGGCGTCGTCCAAGATCAGGTCCAAACCAGTTCCGTGGGAGGTGAGTCCACTCTCTTCGCTATTACATCTCGTTGACTCCTTCAAAGGGCTACCAACGTGCAGATCTCATCACGTCTGAGGAACTGGCTCTGATCAAGAAGGTTGACAAGCAGCCTAAGGCCAAGGTTGAACAGACACTGTTTTCTGACCTTCAAACATATGCACTTCTCTACTTTCGCTTACTTAAGAAGTTGCAACGCGTGGACACGATGCAATGTCTCTTGGTCCTCATAGCCGACGCTTTGTCTGGTTTGTCCATGTCTCTAGTGGGCCACATTATGCCTCACATACCGCACCAGACCATGAGGAAAGGATTCAAGTCTTCCTCAGGACTGCGGAAACTGATCCAGATCTCCCTTTTCTGCCTCTTCTAAGGTAGTGAGGGACACATGTTTAATATATGCATTGCTTATTGTTCGACTCAGAGCCCTCGATACCCAAGACGAATTCGTACAACTCAAAGCCTCTCAAATCCTCACAATACTCACCAGCAGGTATGTTTTCTTGTATTCTTCTGTCGCTATCTGCAGACCATCAATAGCTCGGCATCCACCCCGTTACCAGTTCAATATTTAAAACCATTCTTGGATACCCTTGCCTCTCTAGTACAAGGACCGGCACCCAACAAACGTGATGTGGCTGTCCAATGTTTGGAGTCATTACTCGCTCGTCGTGACTGTCGGCAGGCAATTTGGGCTGTCCCAGGTATCATCGCTGGGTGATTTCCATATATCTGTGTTCTTTTCTGTTCTGACTAATTAACGATTTTCTAGATTTTTAGAGATCCTGAAACACAGACCTGGACCACAAATGACTTACCAGGTAGCACTGTGTTTTTGGCTTCTGTCCTTTGAACAGAACGTCGCAGAAGAACTTGACAAGTCTGTGTTCACAAGCAACATTACCTACAGAGTCTCATCGACTCATCTCACAGGAAATACGACGTAATCCCACTACTCATTGATGTCGCTCAAGGTGCTGTGAAAGAGAAGGTCATAAGGGTAGTTGTGGCTACGTTTCGAGTTCGTATATCTCAGACCATTGTTCTTGGTTGTGGTATAATGATCAGATCCCAGAATCTTGTTACCAAGGCTCCAGCGTCCAATCTCCCCGCGATGTTGGCTGCAAAACTCCTTCCATTCGTCAAGAACCTCTATGGGCGAAAATGGCAAGATGAAGATATACTAGAAGATATTGAATACCTACGGGATGAGCTGAATACAAATTTCCAAAGCCTCACGTCAGTCGTGTTTGGAGCGTTGCCAGTGTTATCTCTAACCTTCTCACAGAACATACGACGAATATACTTCCGAGCTCTCCTCAGGTTACCTCTCATGGTCACCTGTACATGAGTCCGACGAATTCTGGAAGGAGAATGCTTCAAAACTGAACGACGACGATTGCAAACAACTCCAGTCCGCCTTCATCCGCTACTACCTCCTTCCGCTCATTGATTATTTGTAGGATTTTGTTACGGCTGCTGAAAGAATCTACCGATCCACTTGTCCTAGCTGTTGCTGTCCAAGACATCGGACAGTATGTTAGACACACCGACAGAGGGAAAAAGTACTTTGATCTTCATCATTGATGTTCCATTACTCATAAGAATGATTTCATCTCAGATTGGTCGAAAAGTACAATGGAAAGGCCCGAGTCATGGAGCTGATGACCCACAAAGATTCGGAGGTGCGATACCGTGCACTTGTTGCGGTGCAGCAGCTCGTCAGTCAACCGTGGGCTGCTGTCTAGATCATTTTTGTTTGTCTTGTCAAGTCAAGGACTATTTTTTTTCGTAATGATTAACGACAATTACAAATTTCACGATCCGCATGCGTATGCGTTACAAAAACTATGATGAAACCCATACTTCTGCTATTACATCCCATTCCTTCAACGTTCGGTCTTGGCCTAGGCTGCCGCCATGGTCAGTGTTTTCTGTACCACTGCCATCCACAAATTTGTCTTTGGCAAGAAGGATACGGATTCCTCCAATTGTTGCAAAGCCCTTCCGAGTCGGCACGTATGTTAGTTCGAAGTCTTGTGTTGCGACTGTCTGGCTGGCAGCCTCCGGTTCCGGAACTAACTCAATGGGTGGTAAATGAAGTGCAGATGATCCCACGTATAGTACAGTGGGAAGTGGCCTGAGTTCATCATAGACCTTGAAATACGGCGGAGGAAGCAACGGCATATCATTGTGACCAGTAGTTTTATTCCCTTGCAAAGCGTTGAAAGCCCGCTGACGAGGTGAAGCCACCGCTGCTGGATGCTGATGAGCTATTGCATAGTTAGAATTCGGAGTAGTCAAGGTAGGTGTTGAAAACCCGGATGATGGGAGGCGTGGGCTGAACGCTTCTGTACCGGGGGCAGGGTTAGTAGTTTGAGATGCTGCACGAACAGGTGGAGGCTGAAGGTGTTGAACTACGATCTGAACGGTTCGACATGATTTCTCGTTTCCTGGCTGCCATGTAGTCGATAGGACGAGGGTGAGAGGTATTGTGAAAGGTTTATCCACCTTGAGAGTGTCCCAAGGAGTGTCGCGAATGAGAAGATCGACCTCTAACTCAGACGGAGGCACCACCAACGGCTGTAACGGTGATTGAGGGCGTGATTGGTTCCTGCTATTCGGTCTAAAGTTAGGCGATCCAGGTCGTGGAGGTGGTGTACTAGATCGGTTCGGCTGGGGTGATTGTGGACGAGATGATGGACCGTGAGCCACGGTACGTTTGAGGTGAGGAGGCAGAGCGGAAACGGGTATTTGCATTGCTGGAGGTATTGGTATTCTACGGGACAACATAGAGGTCAGAAGGCGGCCAGGTTCACCGAAAGATGATCTCCAAAAGATGTCAAGCCTTCCGAGGGGGACAATAGTGCCGGGAGAGTGTGCCGGCGGTAATAGCGACGTGAACCTCGGTTTAAGGATGTAAATATATTGTCTTATATCCTGTGGTTGCATAAGCGCCTGAGGACCAGAGAACAGCGGATCCATGTCATCCAGGAAATTTATGTCTTCCGCTTCCCAATCATCCACGCATTCAAATTTCACCCTTTCAAAATACATGGGAGCTTGAGTAAGATTCTGAATGTGCACTTCAAAGAAAATTTTCTCTCTTTCTACACGAGAAAGTATGGCAGACGGAGATTTAGGAGTATGGACCTTTGTCTTTACTGATAATGGGTTTGTAACCTTTCAAGAGTTAATGAGTTTTGGGCGATGTTGTAAGATAGAGTGTACTTTACAGAAAACTTGTAGAATTTCCTGAAAGTTTGCAGGTTCGGATCTTCAGGATGTTCGCGAAGACCGGACGATGAGCGAGAATATGGATAACGATAGGTAATGGCGCATGCTAAGACATGTTGTCCAAGCTCCTTGATTTCATGGTGAACAACGCTCTCGAAGGTCTTCCCGGAAGCAAGCGTATGATCTGGGCCACCATATTCAGCGAGCACTACTTTCGCCGTCGCTGTCTGCATCTCGACTCGAAGAGCGACCGCTTCAACATCGGATTGGGATTCGTTGTTGACACACAGGCAACTCGAAAACGTTTCTCCCAGCTGTATTGATCCAAACGAAGAAGGCAAAGTAAGGATTTCAGAAGCATGAGTAAGGTCTCTGAGAGTCTTTGGATGGCTCGGCAGCGGAGCGGTCCCCTGGAGTGAGACAATGGATGCAGTAGAATGCGCCTTGAAATTTGAAACTTTGATCAGAATCCAAACACAGTTCCGACAAGAACACCACACACGGAGAAAGAGGGTGAACTTGAATAAAAAGGTTGCCATGTACCGGAGAGTTCAGGCCGCTGGGAACACGAAGATTGAGATATCGGGGCAAGTCAATTGACATCTACGCACAGACACGCGCATGACCTTGAGAGTAAGGAGGTGTGCAGGGTCTTCCATCGTGGATGGCAGCAACGTCCTGTCGCGTCGGCTCCGGGAGGAGTAACACTGTAATGTGACGCGTGTGACAGATACTTGTTGTTCTCCTCTCCGACATGGCCTCGTCGAGCTCGTCTGGCAATCAACGACGAAGACCTCTCACGAAACGACAGCCCCCGTCACGCCAGAACTCCTCGTTCCTGGGGAGCCTTAAAAGCATTGTAACCGCTCCTTTGGCCTGGTTTGCCAGCACAGATGATTTTGAAGATTCCAAAGATTTTCAAGGCAAGCGGAGGCGCCTTGCGGTGGCCCCTTCTGAGCCACCTGCAGAGGACAATGATAGGTCTGCGAGAAACAAGCGCATGAGAATCCACAGTCCTTCTCGCGACGAATCGTACTCTCAGACCACCGCTTCAGTCCATGGCTATCTTGACCCTCCCGGTTCTGTGTTCCAATCTCAACAGCGCCGACAATCCAATCCTTTGGTCCAACCCTCTTCCATTCGTTCTCTCTCTGTTACGCAATCTTATGATCTCAATAATAACAATAATAATCGTCTTCAGGCCAACATGCTCTCGCGCACGATGTCCATTGACCCGCCGCCTCGTCCTCTTTCAAGTGGTTATGCTGCTTCCTCCATTCATCTACACCGAGATACCTCGATAGATTCAAGCAACCTCATCAGAACGGTTTCGCGGGATCTATCAATGCCCCCTCTCTCTGGGCGCCCGTCATTCCTTATGCGCACTTCGATGACGCCTCAACCTCTCAGAGAGGTTTCTGAGCCACCCCCATTGAAAACACTCTATTCGAATCCCACTTTTCTCCATGCGCCCTCAGAGCCTTCGAAACCCTTGCACAATGAATTAAAAAGGTCGTCTTCCGTCACACTTGGATCCCTCGTCGACTCTGTACGAAGAGTAAGCAATTCCATCCTGTATCTATTTTCATACGGCTGATCCTTCCTGAAGCACCATTCTCCAGCTCGTCAACATAGCTCTCTCGTGTTTAGTGAAGCAGACCTTAAGCCCGCCAGTACAAGTAAGCTGAACATCGCTATCTCTCGGAAGTATGAACTGAGTGTTGTTTCAGGCCCACACCCTGAGACGGTGATAGAGAAGGCTCTTCATGAGATGGATATCTACAAGACACCCCTTGTACCGACGCGTTTACGTTCTTCTAATATTTCAGCAACGGCGTCATCTACCAACATGTTCAAATCTCGTCGAGCTTCAAATCTTGTTCTTATGCAAGAAGATGGTCGCTCGGAGCGACTTGGACGAAAAGTCAACGGAAAGAAAGAGGCCCTTCTCCCCAACAAGTCAAAACCCTACGCCGGTGAGGGCGGGATGAAAAGGCTGCTGGCCAGGAGGAAGCAAGAAGAAAATGAAGAAAAGAGCTCTTTTCCTGTTGATGACCAGCAAATGGATGACGATACCCAAGCAAGCCACGAGAACGCTGTACATAGTTCGGATACAACTTCTGAACCAGTGATGCCCATTCCACCTCCCCCAAAGGCAGTCCGGGTCTCTTTGGGTGCCGCTTCTTCTGTCCAGTCCTCTTCGCTTCGTGTTGGGCGCACAAAGAATAGGAACCATATCGTTCGACCTACTGGACTCAAGTTCTCGGCTGCATTTGATGAAGAGGCCACAGACGAGGTGGACGAAGCAAGAAGGAAGGAAATGGATGTTATGAATGAGGCTGCAAAACGTGTTCCTGTATTTAATATTCCGGAAGGGTTCAGTTTTGCGAAGGAGGCGAGTTTACTCATATCGTTTCAAATTTGCTTTTGTCTCACACCTCTTTAGACCAAGGCTATAGACATCGATTCTTCGGGAGGAAACGAGCCCCCGATCAAGACACTTCCTTTCTCAATAAGTAACGTGGTAGAAAGGTCAACAGAATTTCCTCCCAAGCAGGATAATTCATGCCCAATCGTTCACTCGCCGTTGCCGCAAGCTCAAACCGTGGAGACAACAAGAAGTTCAGCTGCCCCGTTCGCTACTGTCGCTGTCCCAAATGGAGTGCACAACAAACCGATTACACTTCAGCCTAGTTCAAGCGAGGCGAGCTCAAATGGGGTGCCCAATTTCTTTGCCACTTCGTCGACTTTGTCAAAACCTCTTGATATCCCTTCGCCTGCTCCACTGGTTTTTAATGTATCCACTACTGCGTCTACCAATCCGCCGGCTCCCGTGAAAGATGCTGACAATCCATTGTGGGAGGGCGAAAGCAAGAGGACCACTGAACCATTGGCTAGCAAATTTCCCTTGTTTGATTCCATTAGAAGTACAAATGGGAATGGGCCTTCGGCTAATGCAGAATTAGGAAGTGTCGATATTGCTGCTCCAGCTGCTATCACTTCTCTAACGCCAGCTCCTTCTATTGGAGAGTCAGGGCTACCCTCACTGTCCCAGCCGATGTCTGGTGGAGGGTCATCTTTGACGTCATTCTCATCTTTTCCAAAGTCGACGGAACCTCCTGTACCTGCCGTTGTTGGCGTCGAAACTTCTAAAGCACCGTTTATCACAACTCCAGCTCCCGTATTTGACGCTTCAACATCATCTGGAGTTTTTGGCGGACTTTCCAAAGCCGCTGTTCCAGTACCAATTCTGTTTGGGAATTCCATGAATGGACCAGCTCAGATCGCCCCGCCCGGTCCCGCTTCACTTATATTTGGACAGACCATGACATCAACATCGTCAGCCGTGGAGGCTTCTAAGCCACTGTTTGGGCCGGTCGACGTGCTAAAACCGAATGGTGGTAATGGTAGCGGAGGGTCAAGTTTTGGAGGGTCAATTCCAAACAAAGAACCTGCGAACACTCCCTTTTCATTCGGAACCACGAGATCCAAGGATACGGACCAAAAACAGGATAACAGCGTATTTTCCTTTGGAAATACAGGTGCCAAGGACGCAGAGACGAAATCTGTGAGCTCCACGTTTTCCTTTGGAAAGACGGACGGACTGGAGCAGAAACCCGCGAGCAATCCTTTCTCTTTTGGAAACGTGGGTGCTCCTCCAGGTCAAAAGCCTGCTTTCTCTTTTGAAAACAAGAGCAACGAAATGGGTGGAAAGAACACGACTAACCCATTTTCCTTTGGAGCAGCGCCAAGCACACCTCCAGCAGACGGAACTCGGGCCCCGCTTTTCACCTTTGGGGTGCCTGCGCCCTCTGCTTCTGTTCCCGCTCCCGCCTCCGTCGGGTTTTCTTTCAGTAGCAGTGACAGTGATGCATCCACGAAGCCTTTCGGTTTCGGACAATCAGCGCGCCCCGTAACGCCTCCTAAGAATCAAGAACTTGAGGTTAACATGGATGAAAGCCCGACTCGTGACACTCAACAGGTTCTTAAGCCAGTTGCTGCGCCTGCTATTGGAAGCAGTGGGTTTGCTTTTGGCACTAGTACACCCGCATCCTCTTTCGGATCTCAGAGCATTTCTACACCCTTTTCATTTGGAGGAACATCGTCAACTGCCACTACTAATGCCTTTGGTAAGCCTCCCGAAGGCAATTCATTCAGTTTTGGTCAGGCTGCGCCCACTACATCGAGTTTCCGCTTCGGACAGAGCAAGCCTGAACATGAACCACCGCGACCAAGTACAACGGGATCCTTTTCATTCGGTGCTCCTACATCTGCTGCAGGATCAACTCCTATATTTCCTTTCGGTGGCCCGAGCAACAACAGCACTGGAAGTACTTTTGGGCAGTCACAGTCTGGATCAGCACCAGGCAGCCCATCCACTTTTGCGCAGCAATCATCACCTTTTTCCTTTGGAGCGCCCTTGCCCCCTGTTAATACAGCATTCTCATTTGGCTCTCAATCTGCATCCCCCGTCGGAGTTAACATAAGTCTTCCGCAGCCCGCGACCCCAGGAGGGTTCGGAAACACGAGCACTTCTGGATTCGGGCAGGCACCACAACCTGCCTCTGCCTCACCATTTAACGCATCCAACATGGCTGCACCAGCGACGGGAGGTGCCACTCTTTTCACCATCGGTGCGGCACCTGCAGCGCCTGCAGGGACTGGCACTAGGCCTATCCGCAAACTCCCCAAAAGAGGTGGGGCAAAGCGTTAATTACTATATCCAACCCTCTTCTTGTCCAATGCTCCTCATTTTTTCGCTGTCTGAAGTATATTTCTGGACTCAAGAAACGTATCGTTTTTCGTTTATAGTTACAATATCCCTTTGTTTGCCAGGGCGCAACCCCAGGCGTTCAAGCTCGGCGCGTCTACATGTTTTACATATGTAAGGCGTTCGGTGCATCACCTATTTCCATCCCATTTACGCTCACTGGTTTGTCTTCACCCCTTTCACTTGGGCTCTTTGTCGGAATTTACGACTTACAACTGTATCACATTAGTAGCTTCTCTCGGCTCAAGGCCAACATTGTCATATATACATCACATCTAGTACCTAGTTACATTGGCTCAAGGCCATCACGCATTTACATTTACGTTGCAACAATCCATGATTTTCATGATAGGTGAAACTTGTGGTTGATCATGCATCAATCACGTATGACTTAATCATTAGTCTTTGATTTTCTCTCCTCACCTTAGATGATCATTACACGTACGAGACTCTCCCGGGCAGCACCTCAGCTATTGAGTCATCGAGTCCAATATCATTCATTCCTTGCTCAAAAACGACCATATTCAGATGTCTCGATCAATGACGCTCAAGAAATTGCAGGTTCCTCGACAAAGACTGCCACAAACCAGTGGCATGTGGGATGGTTGTTTGCTGATTCAGTATTTCCCATTCAAATAGCCAAGTGGGAGTACGTGTATAATTGACGGTGATTCTTTCCATTGAATGAAACCCAGTTTCCGGCATTACCTTGGTCTGTTGCGTGAAGAATCTATATTGGAAACCATTCGACAACGTTTGGGACACATCAAGTCTCATGGCTTTAGAATCATCTCTCTGGAACCCTACGAGAAGGATGGAGGCGTTTTCATACAGTTTACTTATAATGCGAGCAGTACCGAAAACGCCCTTGAGTCCATTGAACGTGAGTTGTTGGAAGTAGCCGCAAAGCACGGAGGCCTGCCATCTTGGCTTGGCCCCAACAAAGGGAAGATATGGGTAGTCAAAGGCAAGCCCTGGAGAGATGTTTGTTTCTTTTCATCGCCGTTCTTCCCTATTGAAAATCTCATGACTTAGGACATGGACCGATACGCATCCCCAATAGTCAATGTTGCGTTCGATGGACCTGACATACAGGAGCAATCGCTTTATGAGTTATTTCGAGTTGAGCTTTTACCTTTCACTCAAGTACATACTTACTTCCTTTCGCATATAGCCATTTGGCCGTATCCAACGTTTAACGGTTCCTACACCTGTGCCGGCAGGCACTTCAAGATCTTCTACCATAACTTTCAGCCGAATCCACTCTGCTACCATTGCTCGAAACGTTCTTCATGGTTTATGTTATACTGCTATCGAAGGAACAGGAAAGACTCTTCTACGTACCGCATATCAGCGGCCTGTTCAAGCCCACGCAATACGCGACTGGATGTCAAATCATCCGAAAATAACACTGCCCCTCTTGGTATTCCTTTTGGGAACTTTAACATATACCGTTTGTACATTCTCTCTCTTCATTGGATTGGCATACATAAGATGACAGGTTTTCGATCCTATACGGTCTCTAATGGTCCAAGGCAAGATGTTGGATTGGTTTGATTACAGAGGTATAATTTTAGATAACACCTCCATGAACTTATGGTCCTAAGATCGTCAGAATTCCGGCTTTATAAATGGCTACGCATGAATACTCTTGACCTTTTTTCTCCTACGTCGAGCCAAATCCCTGCTCCCGTCGATCTTACCAGTGGAGTTGGTTGGAAGGAGAGAAAGGAAGCTGTCGGTGCCATCAAATCCTACTTGTCCGATTTCCCCAGTGCGCCCTCTCTTCCTGGATTACCGTTTTTGTCGCTGACTATGATTCGTGGAAAGCTACTGTTGAATTCATTCACGGTCCTCAGGGCAGTGGAAAAACCAGATTACTAGAAACAGTTCTAGAAAATTCCGGACGGCATGTTGGTTCCCAATTTTACCCTTTTCAAAGCTGAAAGATTCTCTTTCAGTAAAGTTTTGACCATAGATTGCTGTGCTCTCCAAAATACAACTTCTGATTCACAGACTATTGCTTCACTTGCTGCACAAACAGGATATTGGCCGGTCTTTACGTTCCTTAATTCGGTTAACAATCTCATTGACCTTGCAAGCGTCGGTCTCATAGGGCAGAAAGGTAATCATCGTATTTCATGCATCAATCATTGATCTAACATGACGACTTTCAGCTGGTCTCACCAGTTCTTTACCTGATCAGTTACGCCAAATCCTTACCACAGTTGGGACTGCCCTCAAAGGCGTGAGCTCCTCGCTCCGTGCCGCTACCAAGCATCAACTTCACAAATTGGACCGCGAAAAATTGGAGAAGGAGGCCAATGAGCGTATTCGCGCTAAGATTGAAAGAGGTATTTGGCATGACGGAAGGTTGGACTGCGTTGCTGGTAATGGGATCATCAGTGAACTTGGAATCGGAGACGAACCGATGTTCGTGGACGATGAATCAAATACATTGTCCGCAGAAAATGCAGAGGAAAAGCTTGGTTTCGAGGAGACTGCGAGGAAAAATATTGCTTGGGAGGAGATGGATGCTGTTTCTTCTTTACCAATCGTGGTCATACGGAATTTTTCGGTCAGGGTTGGTTCAAATCGAGAGGAACTCTTGACTGTGTTGGCACAGTGGGCTGCGACGCTCGCCGAAAATAAGGTTTGTTCATGGCCGGCTACTTTGCTATATGTTCGAGGCTTACACCTGATGCAGGTGGCGCATGTTATTGTTATCAGTGATAACCGCGAAAATGCAAAATACGTCGCCAAAGGTCAGACGTTATTTTAACAATCAGAAGAGAAGATATGAAAAATGCCTCTTCTAGCTCTACCATCAAAGCCTCTAAACTTAATTGCCCTTTCTGATGCTGACTCTCACAGCTCCATATCTTTTGTCCAACAAAAACTGTGTGATGCTGATATTGGTGCAGACTTTACACCAAAACAAGTAGCATATGTCCAACGCCTTGGAGGGCGAGCAATTGATTTAGAAAGTGTCAGTCATCTCTCTCATAAGCGAATTGCTGTTGGCTGATTACTAACTGTTAGCTCGTACACCAAATCCGTAACGGACAAACAGTCGAGAATGCTGTCGAAAACATCATCTCACGAGGCGTTGCAGAGCTTAGGAAGAATGCTTTCGGTGAGGACGTAGACGACGCGAAGAGTTTGCCTTGGACACGAGAACAAGCCTGGACGCTGATCAAACTACTTTCGGAGCACCAAGAGGTGCGGAACTTGCACTAATGTTTCTCCTCGAATACGTCACGATTTCCATTAAGGTTTCTTATTATGACGTCCTCATCAGTTTCCCGTTCAAGGGAGATGAAACATCACTTCGAAGTATGGAGCACGCAGAACTTATATCAATTGGGACACGTGAAGGCCAGCATAATGAATTTATGGCTATTTGACAGTTTTCTTAACATCCCTTCAGGTCGACCATCTACAATACGCCCTGGAAAACCTGTACTTAAGTGGGTTTTCGAACGGCTTGTCAATGGTGAGCCTCTGCAATTGTCATTCGCGTCACAGTAACCAATGAAACACAAGATTCAACTTTCCGAGCAATACAAGAAATTTCCCTCAATGAAAGAGTTATTTCAAGTGCTGAAAAAACAATCAAAGACTGCGAGGAAGAGTTAACAGCAATCAGTGCCATCGCATCAAGAACACGACTACCATGGTGGCACCTCGGTTTTGGGTCACATGGAACCTCTAACAGAGCAAAGTATCTGACGGAGAAAATTGCTTCGAACGCGAAGAAGATTACAGTGCTAGAGAAGACCAACTTGAAGCTCAAGAGAGTGTTGGCAAAAGGGGATCCTTAAGGTCACATGGTCCTTCCTCAATTCAGATCACATGCTTTTACAAGCTGCGATGACGTCACCGCTCTCAACAGACACAGAAATGTTATGTTCGCGCTGCCTGGTCGTCTGTCTATGTAGGCGAAAAATATTTCGACCCGCGTAGCTAGTCCTAGATCTCTGTCAGTAGACTAGACCTGATGAATAATCGTTCGTACCTGGGAGGAAGGTCTATGTCACAAGGAGTCTGCGACTCCCCTCCCATGTCACATGATCCTTTCGCTGCCAATTGGCCTAACATACAGTATGTACATAGTACAAAATGGACTCGAACAAATGACATTTGAGGACACGCAGTATTCTTTATG
>JABAJZ010013696.1:0-28406 GCA_018857265.1 Termitomyces sp. T32_za158 | reverse complement strand
CTGTACGTGCGGCGTTGGCAATGGTGAATAATTGCCGCAGGTTACCTGCCTTGTTGGAGAATTTTCTTGGTGAGTGGCTTGTATAGGGATGCTCTACGAGCCGGGCTCATTTGTACAAAGAGGACCTGCGCAAGTCATACCACCTCGTTACCGCTGATGTTACTCAGTACTTGCAAGAATACGAGGTATTTGACGCGTGTACTATGCCGTTGTTTCTTTCTGACGTGTCTTCAAGGCTTCTGAAGCTGATGACACGTCTATCGTGTTATGCTTGATCTATCGATTATTGGAGTGGTATAATGCATGGTCACCTCCGTCAGAGTATGTATGACCTTTTTGTCCACACGTATGCTGCTGACGGTCCTAGGTTGGGCCCGACCGTACTTTCTGCATATACCCTCAACTTTCAGACCCACCTATTTTCTACACTACCCCCGAGCTTTACGTCTGCATTCAAAGCCCTCTGCAAATCTTCCTTGCCCTCGAACGACGCCACACCCCTTCCTGAAGCACGGGGACCGCGTTTGTGGGCTGCGTTTGAGACTCTCGGGCTGCTCGACAGATACGAGTACATTGTGGCGAGTGTGGGGTATGAGCATATCGAACATTATGTGCTAGATGTGTGTTCGGGGTCGTGGTCGAAACCCATGTTGGAGGACCTGAGGACGTGGATGTCAGACAAGATGGTTTCATGGATGTTGCTCCCTTATGCCCGAGGAGCTACAAGTCGTAGGTTGATCTCACTTTTGGTCGTACAAGCGCTCAATAGACGTGACAGCGGAGCAGGCTCGGATTATGTTGTCGGGGGTCGGTGCGCGATTTGATTTCCATATGAACAAGGCGCTGTGCGATCTTCGGTGGGTGAACATCTCCGTCCTTGGATCTTCCTTTTTTTTTTGAATCGAAACAGGACAAGGGAGATCTTTGATATCATCATCGACTTTCCCGACTCTATGGGTGCTCTGCAAGACTTAAAGGTTTATCTATCTATCTTGAGCTTCAGTTGAGAATAGTATTCAAATGAGACTTTTAGGACTGTTTGCAGCATGTAGATCAAAGATCCGCACTCGTACAAACCTTGCGGAAAGCGTGAGTGATATCCCTGTCAGAGTGTGAAGGTGATCTGACTAGTTTTAGCAATCAGAAACGGCTTCTCCACCCTGGTGCTGACACGAAACTGATTCTTTCGCAGTACGTTGCAACGATAAAGTGCCTGCGGATTATAGACCCTCCTGGAGTGTTGCTTTTTAAAGTTGCTGATCCCATACGGCGATATCTGAGGTACGGTCTTCAGGGTCTCGTAACTTTGCTCATTAATCTGATTGATCTCAGAGAACGACCAGACACAATCAGGAGTATCGTTGGCGACGATGACGGTGGTGACTCACTTGTGGATGAAAATGAGCCGATTCAACCGTTACAGCAGCCTGATGTGGAAGACTATAGTGACTCAAATTGGGAGCCGGAACCTGTCGACGCTGGTCCAGGTAGATTGGGCTTCTTGGATAGTGGGGGGGAAATTGATTGTTCTTTTTTTGTACAGATTTTAGAACTAACAAACCGAGCGATGTTATCAGTACCCTCGTCAGCATCTACGACTCGAAGGACCTTTTCGTGAAAGAGCTACAGGTTCTACTCGCCCAACGATTGTTGGCAGGTAGAGCGTGAGGTAAGGACAAATGCTCTTTTTATTCAAGAAAAAAGAGAAAGAGAGCTCATCTGATCGTCCGTAGCGGCGTAACATCGAGATACTCAAGATTCAATTCGGCGAAGCTGCGCTCCAAGTGTGCGAAGTCATGTTGAAGGATATGACAGATTCGAAACGTATCGATGGCCATGTTCAATCTCGCCAAGCCGTAAGTTGCATCTATCATCCTCCGTGGGCCAGCACTCATCGCATCAACAGTCCACAGTCCATCCTACGATCATATCCAAGCACTTTTGGCCCGCCCTGGAATCCAGTGATATCATCATGCCTGGCCAATTCCACAAGTAAGTTCGTTAATCGAGGCATAAACCTTTTGATGGATATACATTATTCTTTTCTGGTTCCAGACTTCAAGAACAATACTCGCAAGAGTTCAACATCTTCAAACCAGATAAGAAGCTGCGTTGGCTGCCCCACCTTGGGAAGGTGCATCTGGAGGTCAGCTGGATGATCGGGTAATTGAGGCCGATGTCCCGCCTCTCGAAGCTGCTTTCATTGAACTCTTCTCGGAGAAAAGTGCGTTCAGGCGCTGGAACATTGTGATCTGATTTAACGACCGCTGACCGATAGCAATCTGGACTGTGGATGAGCTCATCGAAGGCGTGGGGTCGGTCGATCGAAGTGCCGCTCTTAATGCCCTTCTGACCTGGGTTGACCGGGGAGTCCTCAAGGAAGACACAGAAGGCACGTTCCGATTATTAGAAGTTGCTGAGGAGCCTTTCGCCGGTCCCTCTCGCCTCGCCAGGCCCGGTAAGTCGCATCTACTGTGTATTCCTCCCTGTCTCATTACTTGTAGTAGCACCTTCGGCTCCTGAACTTCCTCCCGTACAAAGCGTACAGCAACAACAAGCAGAACAAATGAAGGTCTATTGGAAGGTTTGCATGTTTCTACGATCTCATTCAACTTGGCTCGTGATCTGAATCTTTGTTCAGTTTATCGAGGGCATGCTCACAAATCTCGGCGCGCTGCCGTTGGACCGCATACAGACGATGCTGAAATATGCACCAGGTTACGATAGGACTATGGAGCAATTAGCTGCGTTCATGGAGGCTGCGAGAAGAGAAGGGCTTGTTACAGGTCGTGATGGACAATGGAGACTCAATTCTTGATCGACCTCACAGCACAAAGAAGCCGACTGCCTTGGTCTTTCTCTCCCTTTTTCTGTGACATACAGAGGAGCATATCAGTTTCGCAAATCATTGATTTACTTAATCTTCCATTGTAAACCTAGGGTATTCCAGAGGATGTGAGGATGTCCAAATTCTACAATGTAGCTTGAAACCATGGCAAGACGACGGTGGGCAGGTGGATCAGGAAGAGGTGTTGTTTACAGCTCACGGGAGGGTCTGGAGAATGTATTGAAGAGTGAGGGAAGTGCATCAGATTGGACAAGGGGGAATATTGACGCTCTGATTCTAGACTTTTGGTCTGCAAAGAGTTATTTATGAAAATGTCGTCATCGAGCGTTGACACGAGGACATCTGAACGATTCTGAAAGCCAGTCATTCCATATCCATAATGAAATCACAATGACAAGTTGGTTGATTTGCCTATGCACAACGGAGTTACTTCTCCGTACAGGAACACAAAAGCACATTGGAGCTACGACAGCAACTAGATCCTGCACGTCTTTTAAATCAGGGGCTAAAACAACCATGCAACAACCATGAAGGTAACAATCAGTTGTTGCAGGTAGAGTCGGCTGCAGAGGCCATTGCTTCAGTCGTTTATAGTCGTATTGAATTCCAAGAGACTGCGCAGAACCCAAGGGGGGAATGAAATTAAAATAAAACATATTGGGTCGAATTTTTTCTCAAGGGCATCTCGGCTTGACCTACCTACCTACCTGCTGACTAATATTCCAGATATGGTAATTGGATCACCGGCTAGTTACAAACCCGAACTCAGAGTTCCCATCGTCGTTTTCCACCACGTTCGTTAATGTCACAGGTTTCGCACACCCAACTCCAAGAAAGGCACAGTAGGTTCTAGGAGGTTTGGTAACGCATCCACATCAATCGGAGCTGGGGTAGCATCTGTGATCGAAGGTAGGCCAGCCTCTTCTGCTTCCTTTTCTTCTGTGAGCATGTTCACTATACTGGAATCAAGTGAGGTATTTAATGAGGTTGGGTTGGGTTGTGAAGTTGACTGTATGGGTAGTGGTGCGGATACTGTAGACTTTACGCAAGGAGCTTTTGGTGCAAAAAAGCTTGCTGCTTTGGTTCGAGATTTTTCAATAGTCTGAACAGCATTCTATTTTTTCAATAGTCTGAACAGCATTCTATTTTTTCAAGTTTTCAGCGCATTTCTTGCTGCCTTTGTGTACTTTCTGCCAGTTCGGAAGACCAACTTTTCCAACATTAATGTGCATATGGCAGTACGGACAGAGTACATGATTATTTGCATCGACAACCAAGTTTGATTCATCAACTTCTGACTAATTGAGTTAGCGAGCAATTAGCAAGAGTGATGTAAGCATAAATGGATACTTACCATTATTCTCGGCACCCAGGCTGGCTGTGGGGGGAGCAAAATCAACCCCAAAAATCAACTTTGCATAGCAAGCTTGTGCCAAACAATTTCCATTTTGCTCCCGTTCAATGCGTGACTTAATATTGAGTTGCAATCTTTCCTAAGTGAGGAATTTATATCTTTAACTATACTTTCTAGTTACACATGTTGTCCTCGAGATGGGTGTTGATCTGTTGGTTAAGTACCAAAGGATTAGGGATTTTCTACGCGCTGAAGGAACAGAAGACCCCAGTTGAGAGCCGTAGGCGAAGCGACGCAAAGAAAACCCCGGACCAATGGAACGAACCCACCCGGAGGCTAGCAACGAGTACATCCCTCTATGATTGGCCGCAATAACTCAACGTACATTGGGCCAATGATCTTCAAGGACCGCCAGTATCTTAGAAAGGCGTCAGAAGTCCACCTCCCCAAGCACTTCACCACATCTGGTGGGATACCCCGTAAAAGCAATGTCGTAGTGCCTCCAATCCTGAAACAGTGGCCGGTGATCAAAGGTAAGTTTGCGGTCCCCAGAATGATATTGATCCTCTTGCTGATCTTGCTGACCGTTAGAGCCACCCGATTTTCTCCAGATAAATAGCCTGCCAAGATGTGTTGTTCTTCCACCTTGTTTACTCTGGCGTGATTGTGTAATGCAGCAATAGGATCATGTTCGATGTCTTGTCTACAGATAATGACTGTCTCCCCTTTTGTACCACCTCTCTTTGTACGTGGTAGATGTAGTTTGCAAGAGCCGTTGTCATTAGGGAAGCTGAAGCTAGACCATTTCGGAAGCAAGGTCTCATTGAAATTTTTCTGTACCTTCGGCAGGATTTCGCCTAACCTAATCTGGCCCCAGAAGGAAGTTGTCGCTATAGCCCACACGCACGCGTCCAACGGGTCATTCATGTCTAAGTGCTCTTCTATTACATCAAGCATAGCAAGCGAAACCGGTGGCCGCTGAGGTTTGATGGAGTCCGACGGCCGCAAGTTCTCTGTTCCTCTTATGGTGTGCTTCAATCTTATAGACCCTAGCCATGGAACATTATTCTGAATATGCCACGCCTTTAGGCCTGAAACTTTGTTGGAGGCCGTACCGCCAGCCTTGAAACCAGCCATGGAAGCGACAAAGAAACAGAGGAGATCTTCTGAGGCTGGGAGAATCCTGTCCTGGGGGATGCGATGTTTTTGGCAGAAGTCCACAAAGTCTGTAACCGCTGACGAGTACCGTTCGTATGTCGATGCTGCCCAGGAGTGCGGTATTACTTTGTCAACTAGGTCTTTTTGATGGGTGATAAAAAGATCAACAACTTGCCCATTGGAAGCTACGGACTGTTGCATAGGTGTGTGGCTATCCCGTCGACTGTATGGGGAGAAACGTCTACGTGCGCGGCTGTCCGCTATCTTGTGACCCGAGCTTGCGTGAAGTGTGTCAAAAATCTTAGTGCTTATACCCAGCAAGGACAGGTGATATCTGGTCATGATGTGTCGGGAGATACTGAAGGAAGTAGACCAAAGCTTTATATATATCGTACTAGAGAGTGGCTGACCTGCCCCTAAACTATCAGATTGTTGCCACGCGCGTTCGATCTCGCTATGATCTTTCTGATTTGGCAAAGCAGCAAGAAGGGACTTTATCTATTCAGATGACATAGAGAGAATCATAGTGTATGCGAGAATTGTATAAGGCAAAGGCTGTTGTGTGCAGGCTATCAGAAATTGTATCGTATGCGATGGATTGTATGCGATGAAGTGCGAATGACCTTAAGCAAAGGACCTTAAACGATGGACTGTATGTGATGATATAGCATGGACTGCAAAAGTGAAGGAGTGCGAACGACTTTAAGCTATATAAGGCGACGGACGAGTGCAAATGACTTTACGCGATAGAAGCCGACGGGCGAGTGCAAATGACTTTAAGCTATAGAAAGGTGACGGACAACGGATAGGAGTATGCCTGGTAAAACAAGACCTCTGCAGTGTTACTCAGATGGATCTATTCAGTTAATTCCGAGTGCGCAGTAGCGTTGTGCACGAAGGGCTTCAAGTACGATGGGACTTTTGGAGGAAAGGGGAATAAGCAGGATTTTCCTGGAAAACGTCTCCGAGACGGGCCATCTGCCAAGTTATCCGCCGTAGGGACCCAAGAGACTGTGATCCATATGGAGTGCAATTGAAACACATCTACTATTCGCCTCAAGATGGCGTTTTGTTCCGAATTTCTGGATTGTCCAGCCGATAGGGCTCCTACCACCCCCAAATTGTCAGAGCAAATAATGACGTGACAATCATGGTACCCTGCTGTAACCAGACTCCTGACGGCGAGGTCGACCACGACCATCTCGGCCCACCCAATGTCTCTGCCCTTGGTATGCCACCCGTTTCTGAGCTTCCAAGCTAGCCACTTATTGTCTACGACGAGGCCAATGCCCCATGACGTAGAGGCATCAACAAAAATTATATTTTTGAGGGGAGCAGGAGGCCGGAAGATTGTGGTGCCGCACCATTCCTTCGAGAGCGTATCTATCCACCACCTTATATCCTCCATCACAAAGCGATTTGGGCTGTGGCGCAGGAACAGGCTTGCGTTGATGGGGAACTTTGAGCAGAAGGAAAAAAGCGAGGGTAAATGAGATCTGCCCGAAGGGACAACGAGACAGACGTGGTTCAACGTTCCAATCAGGGACTCGACGTCTTTCAGTGTGACCCCCGTGTTCTCGCTCCAGCTGGCCAGCTTGAGCAAATACTTGTCCTTCTTCTTCTCTGGCAGTTCCACAGTTTTTGCATCGAGCGACCAGAGAAAGCCAATGTATAAGAAGGTTGTCGAAAATGGAAAATGCTTGTCCCGTGCCCAAGGCCACCCCAGTTCATCGGCTACTTGCCATATGAGTGTTTCGTCGTAGGAATATAGGTAAGGAGGTTGCTTATTTCGGGGGTATCGGAAGAAGATACAATCATCTACCCATTTCAGCACCGCCTCAATACCATAGTGTAGGTAGATGTAGACGATGGCATCTGCGACTGAACCAAAAATACCTGGTGCACAAGAGATACCAAAATTCAGACGGAAATCGAAGTGAACCAAATCATTGATCATGACAGCGAGCAATCTCCAATCATCAGGTCGAGTAGGGATATCTCGGAATGCAGCATCCACATCAAAGACTGCCACCTCGGTACCCGGAGGGGCATCTGCCACCAGTAACCAACAAGCCGAAAAGGTGCCCCAGTCACATTTGAAGGCTGAAGCGTCGATCAAGGAGTTTATAGAAGGAATATCAGAATTGTTGCGGGGGTATGATAGGTCCAGGGTAACTCTGAGCTTTCCTCCTGTGCTAGTGATGACATTAAGGGGAGCCGTTCGGAAAGGGCCAAACAGACCCTCTGCAACATGAGGAGGAAACCTGGGAGACACTCTGCCTAATTTAATTTCTTGTTCATATTTCGAGATAACAAAATTGCGAGCCTCAGCAGTATGGAAATGGTTCTTTGGAATGAAGGTAGAGTCGAGCACAAAAGAGTCTAAGCCAATACTAAAGCCATTGCAGAGGCCTTTTGGAACCTCCGCAAATCTCTCCAACGCCCCTGCCGCAGCCAGAGCTGCTTCCCAGCGGTCCGCATGGAGAGGCGTGGAGAGAGGGAACAAGCTCTCAAGCCAAACATGCCTGAGCCCCGTGGGCTGAAGCCCCACATAGGGAACAAACATGGGCATGCTTACAGTCGGAACGTCTATCACAAGGGAAGAAACCGTTGAAAGCGTAGCAGATACTGAGGCCATCGGGGGTCCGCCAGGATCTGCCATCTCGTCGTAAGAATATTGACGGACCCCGGCAGGAAGCGAGGCAGTGGTCTGAACCACCGCAGGAAAGGCAACGTGACTGGCGAGTTGGGGCTCTGCCCGCAGCCGAGAAACCGGAGCCTGAAGATCCCGAGCCTGCATTCGAATCCCGGGACCTTGCTGGGGGTGCGGAACGTGCCCGCGCAAGAAAGGACTCCATGTCAGCTATTCGACTGTTGAGAAAGTCCACGCGCGATGTGTGCAGTGCTGAGAGGCATTCATGCCAAATATCGCTCTGAAAGGTGTCCATGCAAAATGTATGTGATTCGCGGATGAAAAGGCCCCGCAGTCTACGGTCATACTGGAGGATCACCGGAAACAGGGCACAAGCGCCATTCATGTTTTTCAGGTATTTGAAATGATGAGCAAAGGAATCCGCAATAACGTTTGCAACATGGCCTCCAGAGGAAGCCTCATCCCCTGCACGCAAGTGTTTTTGCATGGCATCCACCAGATTATCCGCCGCCCCACACCAATCATCGAAGCCAAGCTTGTCCTCCTTGCTAGTGTCAAAGGAAGTCATCGGTGCCCGTAGCTTCCCATTGGACAAGACAAAGGCTGAATCTGAGGATGGGAGTTCATGTGCTGCTAGCCAACATGCATCATCGGTCAAGTAATTCAAAGGAAAGTAGTCGAACATTCCTCCCTCAAGGGCACGGATGACCTTCTGGGGAAAAACCTTGTCTGCGGCAGACAGCAGGCGCCCGACTGCCGGGGGTAAACCATGAAGAATCCGAGACGGGCAAAGGGAAGGATCCTGGGCCTCCACAGAGTCAGCATGAACGAGGACTCCAGGGGCACAAAGGAAGTCCTGCCTGGCCGGAACTGTGCCCGGAGGGGCAGGTTGCACAGGGGTGGAGGGGGGCAAGAAGGCAAATGGAGCTCCCAGACGCGGAGGGCCCCGTGTGGAAACGGCGGCCACTGGGAGGCTTGGCTGAGCAAGCGGTGTGACAAGAAGGGGTTCCACCGCCGGGGCTTGAGGGGGCTGGGTGGCTAAAGGCCCAGCCAAAGGTTCAAGCCATGGGGAAGAGGGGGCCACTGGCACCACAGGGGGGACAGGCACCCCCGGGAGAACAGAGTCTTGGGCAGCCGGCAGGGGAACACTTGCAATGAGAGTTGCCGCAGCCGAGGCAGGCCAAACAGAGACCACTGGAGGTGGGGACACAGCAACAGGGAGGGTGGCAGGAGCCAACCTGGATGTAGAGGCCATAGAGTCTGCCACAGCCGCCAGCGGCCCTCCTTGAGGAGGGGCTTCAGGAGCCTCAGCCACCATGGCACAGGAATAAACATTTTGAAGGTGATGCATCAGGTCTGAAGGGGTGTGTTAGCATGGTGCAAACACTGCAAGATAAGGAGACCGGGAAGGTGGACAGCGAAAGGAAACAAGGAGACAGCTCCTACAAGAAGGACAAAAAGTCACTGATTAGGCAGATAGCAGTACACTACTGGACAAAAGCCCGGAAGGCACAATAAGGAGGGTGTACAAGCCACACAATGGCATCAAGGCCCTCAATATTTCTGGCGCGGAAAGACACAGAAAACGGCCACAGAAAACAGCGCAAAGGCTTGGCACAGAAGGCCACAGAAAAACGGCCACAGAAAACGGCACAAAGGCTTGGCATAGAAGGCTCAGCACAAGGCCCAATCGTGTGGCACAGAAGGCCTCAAAACCAGAAAAGTGGCACAAAAGGCCGCAGACAACGGCACAAAGGCCATGGCACATAAGGCTGCAAGAAGAGCCCCCTCCCCCCAACTTCACAGGCGCTAAGGCTACGCAGCCACCAAAGACGGCCCAAAAAACGGCCACCCAAGTACACAGCGGTGCAAATGGAGAAGCACACCACTTACTCCCCCGAGAGACAGTGACGCCGTACGCCTGCAATATGTGCACCAGTTGATGATCCAACATGGAAAAGGTGTGGCTGCCATGTGCAGTGGGAGATGGGGCATGATCTGGGGTATCCCGACTGAAGGTGTCGGCAGAGGACGAGCGGCGATGCTCTCTCTGTCTAACCGGCCCAGTCGTGAAAGCCGTAGCATCCTCAGAACGTCCCGCAGTGCCCTCGCGCGACCCCTGCATGTATTGATCTACAACTCCAGGCGACAAGTGAGTTGTATCTATGCCTGGAGCGGGCTGTTGTCACGCACGTTTGGGTGTCGGACCAGCAGGTGAAACAGCGGGTTGCTTGGAAGACGTCGCGTCGCCACGCAATCTGCTAGTGGCATCCACTGGAACAATGAAAGACGTCCGAACCCGCTGTTGCCCCCCCAAGGGGGCTTCTTCCTCCTCTTCCGTAGGCGATTCGACCAAGGACGAGAATCCACTCGGCACGGTGTCTCCAGAGGCGCTCTGCGTGAGGCTCTGCAGTGTCACCTGCCTTGCGGTGTGAAGGGTACCCTCTGAACCGGGGATGTCTAAGCTAGACCCTAGTCCCTGACTCTTACCGTGCGTCTTCATGGGTTAACGGACTGAACTATTGCAAAGAACAACCAAAGAGATTTCAGAGTTCGATATATGCGCTACCCCAACGTGACGGTAAGAGTAAAGGAATCCAAATGATCACGTCACGTTGGTGTTACGTCTCAAAATACGTCCTCCATTCCCCCCGTGCCTCCTGGGGGACGCCATTTTTGGATAGGCACGATCACCCTCTAAAAAAATATTATCGGCCTCAAGCCTCGACCTACCTACCCATCCTGATATGAAATATTGCGCACGTGACTCCCCCTTGGCAGAACCTTGCTCCAATCATAGTATGCACAGCCAGGTGTTGAAATTGAGTCAGATCCATGATAATGGAGAGGAACTGTTCCATCGACTGTCAGACTTCAGTCAAGTCATCGAGTCTTGCGTTCCCAACGTTAACTTGCTGTTTCATGTGCTCGGCATTCAAGTATCTTGCAGTTCTATGCACAATACGTAATTGGTCAGCCAAGAGTACAGTCGGTTGCTTCTACTTGTCAAATTAGCAGAAAATTGCATTTCTAATTGCATTTTGCGAAAGGCAACCTGTGTGCCTGAAGTGATGAAATCATAGGTAAGTTCAACGAGTTTCAGAAGCTCGTCTTTGGACTCAAGACATAGAATGATTCTGACAGAAACTCAGACTGATCATCAAAGTCTTCAATCTTTGACTAAGTCTCCCACTTGTGTGTATCTTGCATGTGCTCAACGCGGTGCATTGTGTCTTTTTTGTAGTGTATAAGGGAAATAACTCTTTGCTTCCATGATCCAAGACGATATTGAGAACGAAGGTTTAACCACCATTATGTGAGTTTCCTATTCTTGTCATCAACGCTCTCAGATCGTCACTTTAACGTTGAAGCTTCTTTTTGTCGTGAACGGGGCTTAGCTTTCAAGCACGCTTTGTCGGTAGACAGCCTGCTTGCACATTGATAAAACTATTCTCAGAAGATTCTCCTATACGGATAGATACCCATGGGCTCCTGCAGATCTGGATGAAGTTCTATGATGGCGTGCTCTATAGACTGTTCGCCAATTTTCCACTTTTCTTCTGGTGTGATCGACCCTACACGCATGGTAAGCATGGAAATGAGATCAGAAGACTGATGGCCCCATATATAGCAATTAGCGGACGAATTTTGGCTTTTCTACTGCTATGACGCCCTCCTTCCTCAAGAATCTCATCCCACACAGGGAAGAACGCACTCAAGCACGTCCGTTGCTCCAAGTACTCTTCAGTCTCACGTGGGTTCAGTGGGCGCTGTTCTTCTCAGGGTACGTACCAAATTCTGTCCCCTAAGTCCTGGCTGACGCCTGTCCTGTTGTGCCAGGTGGCTCGCATGGACTTGCGATGTGATTGACTTCTTCAGTGTGTCTCTGACTGTCTCCCAGCTACAGGCCCAGTTTAATTGGATTAAAACTAAGTTTTTACAAGGCCAATGAGAACCCATAGTCACGTAGGGCCCACATGACTCCGAACCGAGAGAGCAATTGTGGATCTGAGTAATAGGAGCAGATCATCTTGACAATTGCTCTCTAGGCGAGTCAACTCCCTCTCACGAGAAAGTAAAGCAGATCTTATTGACAATTGCAAAATAGCCCGAAGCGACCATTGGTCTAATAACTTTCTTGTCTACAGTTTCCATAATCATAACTTCATTCTTCAAAATCTGAGACATCCCTCCATGAGTAGTTCCTATGGACAAGGAACAATTGTGTCTTCGTCGTCCGCTCAGCCTACTGGACCGGCTGGAATCACTGCCAGACAGGGAATACAATTTGAACTTGGACAACTCAGCAAGCGAGACACTGGAGAATCCAGTACACAACAATCGCACCAGCTGGATAATAGGTCCCCTTCTCCCATCCTTCGACCCTCAGATCAAGAACGCAGAATCATTAGATGTCTTGAAAGCATTGTCAATGGATTCCGCACTGGACTTGCGAACAAAAGTGATGCCATCAACAGAATTATCAACTGCATCAGCGAATCCCATTTGGATGGAAAGTTCAAGCAAGAATCCATTGCAAACTACATCTTCTTACTTGATGACATTGAAACAAAAGAGAGAGAGCGAGAAAGATGAGCCAATCATAGAGAGGAAGTTGAAAGACAACACATTGGATCCTTGAGAGTCTCTAATCAAAACCAGTCTTCTGGACCGGATAGGAATAGAGAACAGCTCACAGAGGGGCTACTTCAACAACAAACAATGGCTTTGCATACCAATAGAGAGCGAGTCAATTGCCCCGGATACACCTCAGACACCTCTGACGATTCCAAATACAATTCAGATAAGCAAGAAACTAAGAAACGTCGAATCAAAGAAGAGGAATTACCCTGGTTTACCAAAGAAAAGCTTGCTAGAGAGAATGAAGACAACTGTTGCAAAGAAAACCAAAGACTACTCCAGTTGTACCTCAAAGACCCTGCTGGAATCAAACGACACATTGCCATCTCTAGAGTTGCGCCCTGCAATTTCCCAACAACAGAATGAGACAAACTTATCAAGGGAGAACTTGCCGATTTCAACTCCATTTATAGCTCTATCCACCATGTCGGAGCTCCTTGAGAGAATTGAGGATGCATTGGAGATCGTGAAGTCATCTTTGGTCACAGCGATCCAATTAGAAAAATCGAGGACCATGGTCAATGGACTATCACAACAAACTTGTACGGAGAGGCACTGGCATTTGCCTGGCCTAACCAACGAGTCAAATGGGAAAACCACTACAGAGATATCGTCAGTCTCTTTTCAGCCCAACCATCTTCCCTTCACAAAGCCATCATCAAATTTGAGAAAGTCTTGCAAACGAGAGTCGGAGCTGGAACGTGAATGCTCCTTACAGACTGACATGAATTTGACGACCTCCAAGACGCTATTCTCGACACCGGAGGAATTAATTTCATCAGAGGGAACAAACAACATGGAGCAAGATCAACCTTCAGTACAGACCAAAGTAGAAACCTCAAGAGAGGCATTTGTAACAGATGGAATAAATCCACCGGATGTCCTTTTGAGTCCGACTGTTTTTGGAGGCATGTCTGCAAACAATGGGGAGGAAACCACAAAAAAGCAGACTGCAAACAGAATGTCTCGTCTTGATTTTCTTAAAGGCAACGTCCTGAAATATCTTCAATATAACTATTATGATCCGTTTACACCTCAACCAAAAACTCTAATAGAATGGACTTTTACTGCAAAACCTCTGCCAAATCCCCCTACTAGTGAGCTTGAAAATACATGAGTGACCACAACTCTTGAATCTTTTCCACACCTCTTTAAAATTGTCACACCTATCCATGTCGATTACTTGCAAAAATTGACGGCACATCATCCTAATTGACCCTTTGTCAACTCCATTATCAAAGGTCTGCGTGAAGGTTTTTGGCCTTTTGCGGACACAAAATCCTCTTCCTATCCTCTGACTTGCGACATGTCTCTTGGTCCACCAGACGATGAGTCTGAAGCTACTTTTCTTCGATGTCAATGCGACGTGGAAATTGCTATGGGCAGATTCTCTAAAAGCTTTGGACCTACCTTATATGACGGCATGTATAGTTCGCTGATCCATGCTGTACCAAAACCAAAATCAACGGATTTGCGCCCAGTCACAAACCAATCAGCTGGCCAGTTCTCTTTGAATTTGATGATAGACTACCACAAAATCTCAGGTTTTCCTATGGACAACATGCGACACCTCGGTGATCTACTACTGAAAATCCGCCAAAAATCCTTGAAGCCACTAACGCTCTGGAAGTCAGATGTTGCTAGTGCATACAGGCTAGTGCCTATGCACCCTAGATGGCAGCTGAAACAAATAGTCACTATTGACAATGAAAAGTACGTCGACAGATGTAACTGTTTTGGAGGTCGAGCCTCGCTTAACTGTTGGGGTTCAGTAAATGGACTCATTACTTGGTCTACTAGGGACTTGTATGAAGTGCCCGATCCATTGTGCTTTAATGACGACACCTTTGGCATCAATGATGTGGATGACTTGGTTTACTACGGTCCTTATGACATCTGGTTGCCTCATGGACAAACCAACCTTTTACAACTTTGGGATGACCTCGGGGTCCCCCACAAACCTAAAAAGCAGGTCCATAGAGCCCCCTTGACTATCATCAAGATCTTGGTTGATCCTAACCAAATGACTATGACATTACCTTTAGAAGCTAAGTCAGACCTAATCAAAGAGATGTGCAAATATACATCTTATCACAACAAAAAATCGCGTTACTATTCAAAGAAAGCCTGGCAGCGCCTTGCAGGCTGGATCAACTGGGGTTTAAACGTTTTTCCCCTACTCGCACCCTGTCTCTTGACTCTATGCAAAACTAGCTTCAATCCCGGACAAGACAGAAGCTAGGATTTGGTGCAACAATGAAATTTGTGCCGACATTATCTGGGGAGCTGACCATATCAAAAGATCTGATGGAATCCACTTGCTTGATTCGCTTGCTTGGGAACCAGCTAGTGCAGATAGAATCTTGGATCTTGGAGTGCAACGCTTGTCCAACAGGACTCGCATTTTGGTATCCAGCAACACAGACGGGTTTTTACTGTCCTGCAACAACAGATACACCATCCAATTTAATCTTTTACCTCAAAGCTCTGAATGTAGCCTTGGCATTGCATCATGCCACCACAACGCTGTCTGAACCATGCAAAATAGTAATTTATTCTGACAACACTAACACAATTGACATATTTAATTCTCTCCACGCACAACCCCTATACAATCCCATCTTAAAGTTTGCCGTTGACATCCTACTCAATCATCACCATAGGCTTAAAAGTCCTTCATATCCCGGGTGAACTAAACGTGTGCGCGGACCTGCTATCCCGAGCAAAATTTGACAGAGCAAAGGAACTCTTCCCTTCACTTTCTGTCTCTGATTTTCAACCCCCTCATCAATTGCTGGGGGCACCAAAAAAATGATCACATTGACAACAAAGTCCAGGCAGCCCCATTGAGCTGCTTGGTCCTGGGAACGCCTCATTTGTGAACATTCCATTGCTCTCGGTTACAATATTAGCGATTCTACTTTCTGCTCCTACAGTTCAGCCCTCAACTCATATTTAAATTTTGTGAAGATCCACAACCTTCCAACAAAACCCACCTCTGATATGCTATCTTTGTACATTGCCTACATGTCCCATTATATCAATCCAAGATCAATTTCAGTCTACCTTGCCAGTATATGCAATCAACTAGAAGTATATTTTTCTGACGTTCACGCGGAATGTAACTCCCTCCTAGTCAAGAGAACCCTGTCAGGATTGAAAAAGAGGTTTTCAACAGCAACAAAGAGAAAGCAAGCATTATCCACAGATGATTTAACGCGCATCACAGAATCCTACCACTGTCCCTCTCATGACGACTTGCTTTTCATAACTATGCTCCTTACAGGGTTCTATGCACTTCTTAGACTAGGCGAAATGACTATGCCAGACGACCCAAAACTGCGAGATTACCGTAAAACAACAACCGCCGATTCTGTCACTGTTACAATCGACATGTAACTCTTTCTTCCTACCTACACACAAAGCCAATGCCTTTTTTGAAGGCAATAGGGTCCTCATTAAAAAGTCAACATGCTCCACAGATCCAGTACACTTCTTCATCAAATACTGGAACAGTAGACAAAAGCTCTTCCTCTTGCACCGCGAGTTGTGGCTCACATCTTCAGGCACTGCCCCAACAAGAGCTTTTTTCATAACCTGCCTACGTCAGTCCCCCAGATATAGCAGGCCAGTCCTTGAGAGCAGGAGGTGCTACATTTCTAGCCAAATCCGGTGTGCCCCCGCAAATTATACAAGCTGCTGGTCAATAGTCTTTGGACTCTTTCCAACGCTACATCCGAAAACACCCCATTATCCTCCACGCTCTTGCTCTGCGCAGGCATGCCTCTGATCCATTGGGTTTTTAATATACTTACGCAAACCAAAAAGTGTCTTTTAGCCTTTGCAATGCAAGCAATCCTTTTCTTCAATGGTTTTTACTCTTTTATGCCTATCAACGCCAGATATGGCCTTTGCCCAGCAAGCCAGTTTTGCACGTGGTAACTAAAATCCCCACCTTGGTATATCCAGTGGCGATTTTTTGTATTTCTCATCAATTGATGATTTCCCTCCACAAGAGTTTTTTGTTGATGGCACATTGTCCCCACCTTGGAATTGCCAGTGGAGACAGTGTGCATATGACATCCATTTAATGTATATAGTCTCATTTTGTCGTGCATGAATAAATCACCTTTGGTTCAAGGGCCAGCCTATAATAGGGTATAGCCGCCTTAGCACAAGAAAATGGAAATAAAATTCAGGGAGGGCACAGGGGACCGGTCTTCGGAGGCCTTCCCTATGTACCCATATCCTTTTTTGATATTATTTATTTGTACACACTGAACGAGGGTGGCTCATTGGTAAACCAACCCATACAATTGTTTGTCATTCTTTGATCCTTTTCTATACAATTGCGGAATCCCCAACTTTCCTTTTTTAGACAACCACTATTACTTTGACACTTTTGTTTCAATCCGTCAGTGCTGTATGTTTCTTGTATCTCTCACAAGTCTGTCATTTTAAGTTGATCAACAGGTCATATTTGGTATCCTCTCCAACAGTTTTGGCAGAAAATGGCCGTTGGCTGGTAACCTCGTCGTTGTCGCAATCTTGCAGCTTGGTGGTGGCTTCGTCAACACGTTCAGTCAATTCTTGGCATGTCAGTCGCTCTTTGGCATCGGAATGGGTGGCATCTGGGGCCTGGCTGCATCAACTGCTCTTGAGAATATGCCAGTAGAGGCTCGCAGCCTCACCAGTGCAACAGGGATATGCTGTCGGCTACCTCTTCGCGGCCTGTATCAATCTGAAGCTTGTGTCCGAAATTGCCACGCAATGGTGCAGTCTCTTCTGGACTGGTGCGAGTATCTCCCTTTTCTCGGCAGTCATCAAAGCATTCCTTCCTGAGAACAAGGTATTCTTGGGGCTAAGGCAATCGAGAAGGTTAAGAGCACTGAAGAAGATGCGGATGTTCATAAAGGAGTCAGGGAGATGTTGAAGCGTCATTGGGTTCTCTGTATCTACGCTGTTTTGCTGATGACTGGTATGTTCTCCATCTCCCCCTTATGGTGCCACATCCTGGCCGTCCAGCTGATCATGCTGCGCATTTAGGCTTCAACTTCCTGTCCCATGGCTCTCAGGTATATATTCTGCGACGCCAATTTGGGCATGATAACATGTCAGACAACTAATTTCTATTACCTACCATAGGATCTCTATCCCATGCATCTTCAAAAATCCAAGAACTTCTCGAGCCATGACGCTACTGTGGCTACAATTATTGGAAACTGCATTCATGGCACTCCGTCTCCGTTTGACGTTACTTGTGCTCATAAATCTTTGTTTTTCAGGGAGCAATCGCCCAAGTCTATTCATATCTCTTTCTATTCTGGTAGCTGATTTTTTTGGGGGACAGGGGTGGAGTAATTGCGAGTTATATCAGCCAGTATGCTGGACGTTGTTTGACTATCATGTACATCGCACTTCATTTTCCATCTTTTTGCTGGGCACTGAAGTTGCAATTTCAGCTGTATGCCTTATCGGAGGTAAGCACGCTGCGCTTCCTGATAACAGGTCATTAGACAAGGACCTTTTCTCACCCTTGTTCTAGCCTTCATCCCACTCTGGATCCTCCCAACATCCTTCAGCACGCTCTCCGCAGGAGCGTTCTGTATTCAGTTTGGCGTTCAAGGTGCTTGGGGTGTTGTACATTGTCCTTGAAGCACAATCTATCACCTCAAATATCTGATATAGCGCCACATGTTCCAATAGATACCTATTCCACTTGCAGAGATGTCCCCGCCTGCATTTCGCACGACATTCCCCAGAGTTGCATACCAAGTCAGTAATGTATGTACACTATCCTTCTGTATGGCTCGTGTGCTCATTAAAGTACGATCTGCTTGTTGTAGATGGTTTTGTCCGCGACGTTGCAAATTTGAAGCTAGTACATGATCTTGTTTCCTTTACTCTTTGGACATCAAGTGATCTTGTGACTGACTTTTTCCCCTTCATAGCCGGTGGAGATAATTTGAGGACGACGATTATAGTCAATGGTCAACTGACCGATGTTCCCAATTATGCAACAGTAAGTTGATGCTCCTTTTCTGCGAGTAACTGGACACTCAACTATTTTTATAGGTGCAAGGTATTTTAATTGGCGTCGTCCCAGCATTTGTCTTGTTCATCACCATCATTGGACCTGAGTGCGTTTTTGTTTTTTCCCTCTTCCTGACACTCATTCTTGACACTCGCACGTTCTCAGGAAGCACGGCGCTCATTTTGAAAAGCACAGGGCAGCCTTTGAGGAAGGTGGAGGGCAAGATGATGCACTATTTGAGGACAAGGTTTAGCATGAGACGAGAGATCCCCGATCTTTGGACGAGAAAGTCAGGTCCAGCGTTGAAAAAGTTTGAATTGAGGATTGCCCGCTGCAAAGATTATTTGATTTCTGATGACAGATTTGTACAGTACATCGAACTATGAAACTACATATTTGCGACTTCCTACTGCAATGAATAACTGAGTATGACGGTAACGCGATGAAAGTACGGGACCTGTGACCAACAATATGATGATTTTTCTCTCGAGACAGCTACAGTACCCAATCATGACGATTCCCAACATTCTTAACCACGTCATCACCTCGCCCCTCAATTCTTAGGCTTTTGTTTACAAGACAACACTGGCTGGTGGACTGTGCAGAGTGCGCTCAAGGCCACTGAAAATGACGTATGGTCCACAAGTGTCGAAATTGAGCACAAGGCACATGCCCCTTAAGATTATCAAGGTCTGCATGGAACTCTCTTGATTAGCCAACACCATCAAAAGGCTAAAATTCAAAGACGGCATTGACATTAACACGTAAATCAATCCCGGTTGTCTTTTCCATCTGTCACTGCCATTTTGGCTGATATATCTGTGCACTATGGACCGCAATGTCGCACCGGAGCAACTGGATAATCTGTTCCCACTAAGAAACAGAACACTCAAGTTCGAAACAATGCAGTCATCTGGTCTTTTTTTTTCATTGTTTGTCAACCATCCGAGTCTAGTTGCACGGCGGTACACCATATAAGGATCCTGCCACCAATGCAAAGGATATTTCCATTTATCTGACTACTTCCTTCGTGTTTGACTCCTCCGCCAATGGAGCATCACTCTTTGATATCTCGAATCATGACCTAAAGCTAATATCTACATGTATGTTGCAAATTGTATCTGTCCATCCCTCTGACTTTCTTATAGTCGTATTGGAAATCCAACTGTGCATGTTTTCGAAAGGCAAGTCGCTCAACTTGAAGAAGGAGTTGCAGCAGTTGCGGCGGTGTCCGGCCAGGCAGCTCAGTTCATGGCTTTGACTGCTCTCGCCAGAGCTGGCGAAAACATTGTTTGTCAGTATCTGAGCGTTGTTCTCATTTTTGAGAATTAACATTCCACAGCCTCTTCGTTCATCTATGGGGGTACACATAACCAATTGAAAGTCCTCTTCGAGAGATGTGGAATCCATACCAAGTTCGCAAAAGGCGACAGTCACGAAGCAATGGAAGCTTTGATTAATGATCAAACTAGAGCTGAGCACATCGGTTTGTCTCCATCATGTCTCCATTCCAGGCTTCATTCCATTTTGATCGTCAGACAACAGCATTTCTGAAACTGGATCTGGATGAGGAAACAACCAATGGAGGAGTGAAGAGTTTGAACATTCTGAAAAATAAGCACGATGCCGCATGGCGCAGATAGCAATCGCATCCCCCTGCACATCATCCAAGCTCACTCAGAATCCTTCAAGTCCTGTCACGAAACTGTCTTGTGGTATTAAATAGTTTGATAGTCTCAGTGTTGGCTCTATGGCTTGAAAATTTATTCCAAGGGATAAGACTTGAATAGAGCCCTTACAGAAGGCTCAGCCAGACGCGACCTTCACTAGTGGTAGTTGTCACGCAGCAGATCGTGCTCATGCTCGTATTGTTGAGATACGTCCTCCCCCCGTGCCTCCTAGCAAAGGGATGCCATTCAATCCCCCTCCCCACCCCTAAATCTTACCTCGGAATGTTGGAATTCTGCGGTGCCTACCTATCGGTCATTGTTATCTTTTTGCAACGACGCTGATGATTTAGTTTGCAGTAAGTAGTCCTGCCCTCTTTTGCGATTCGATCCCTACCTATTTCATTTGTTGCTTTCTTATATTTTTCGACTCACATTTCGTGTCTCCGCTCGCCCTCAGGCTGCCATATGGTCATTGTCAGTGCAGTTCTAGCTGTGAACACGCACAAATTGCATACGCTATACACTCCTTAGTCTAGGACGAGATGCGTTAACTAAATCCTCGGTTGGTCCGTAGACATTGACCTTCTATTTGTATTAACTCGACTGACGTTGATACTACGTTAGCTGACTGTAGAGCCCTTGATTCACGAGAAAGAGAAAGCATAAGCATATTGAGTGGGAAACACGAGATATATTTGCTGAAGGGGTAAATAGTATCAAAATGATTGAACGCCTAATCGTACAAGGTTCCAGAAACTAGAATGTACCCATGAGTCGTATATCTCTAATGGATGCACCCACATAGACAGTAAATGTCCCCAACGGTCGGATATAAGTCTGAGTCTGAGTATCTCAAATGCTGTAAGAAAGTGTCATTGTGAGTCGGAAGTCAATTTTTCGCTGGTTAGATGAGAGAGTACCTCATGTCTCTTTCACTCAGTGTCATGGTCACAAGAGAGCCGACGCCTGCACTTAAAATAACTTCTTTGAATCCCCGCAGAACTTTACTCGGCTCTCCTGCACTAGCAGGATAGGCAAGATATAATTGGGGCTTTTCTGTACCTCCGAAGGCACCGGTGTTCGTCACTGTAAACTTAATGATCTGTGATGTCCCGGATCCAGAAATCGATAGACCAGAATACGCGAATGTGGTGTATGATAATCCAAAGCCAAACTCAAATTGTGGTGTAATATTCTTGGATTCCATGTAGCGATAATCAAGCAACAGTTTTTCTGTGTAGTCAATCTAGTAATTGAAGGCGTTATAGACTCGGGCAGCTTTACGATGTACTTCTGGAAATCCAAGACTGTTATAAATGATAGTAGTGCCATAGTCATTTTCAGACTGTAAAAGAGACAATCAGCCATGGAGGTGATTCCAAATGGAATTACCCTTTACATCTGCAATACTGAAAGGGAGGCGTCCACTCGGGTTATATTTCCCATATAGGACATCAACGATTGAGGGACCAGTTTGTTCTGGCTCCAGCGTAGATAATAGCTGTGATATTGGAATGTGTAGACCAGGGCATGTACACTGGCCCGACAGAGTGCACAACAACTACAGTGTTATTATTGACTGCCGCAGCTGCCTCGACCTATTGAGGTTGCATCAGGTAATATTGAACACAACAGCATTGATTGTCTTACCAGGCTCCCACCTTTGAACCATAGATCCAGGTTGTTGCAATTGCCCTGACTGCCATTGACTCCAGCTCCGTCTCCACCTTCTCCACTCATACTATGGGAAGCAATCAGTAAATGTCTACAGATGAGGATCCAGCCCACTGACGCATTGACAAAAACCACAGCGACGTCCTTCCCTGCAGCAGCAGTCTGCAGTCAGATCGTTTGAGAGCAAAGATGTTATCGTCACCGACGTTCCCACAAAAGATTTAATTGCGTCGATAGGAGGTATGATGAACTGAAGCGAGTTGGTACCAGAGCCCCGTCTAGACAACTCATCAGTCAGAACTGGGAATCAGTGGAAGTTTACTTGGACTAACCCGATGGACATCATGCCATCATTACACTCGTTCCATTGACTACAATTTAAATTTGGTGGCTTAGCATCCTGACCGACCACAGCAATCTTCTTGATTCTTGACGCTGCGAGGGGCAGACCACGTATAGTTGTTCCGCTCTGTATTTCTGTTGTGGTCGTCTTGTTGTTCTTAAGAAGGACAGCAGATGCAGATGCAATCTCCCGCACAAGAGCTGTGTGAGCGTCTGAGCGCACAGTAACATTGAGATTGCGAGGCCCTGAGCCATCAGGGTGTTGAGTGTTGAAGTTAATTGCTGGTTATCCCTATGTATAATAGTCCGTCAATGGAGTCAGAGATTTACAGATAGTAGGCTAGGTACCGAGTCCTGGCCCAGCTGATACCATGGTGCAAGGATACGCGTGACCATCTGGTTGAGCCACTGATACATTCTATTCAACAACGGCATCCTAAATATTTCACAACAAGACATACGGATGCTGAAGCGATGCCCAAATAGACTGCGAGTTCTAAACCACAGAACACTCCTCCCCTCCTGAATGAAAATCAGTAAAAGCGTAGAGCATGGTGATGGTCTCAATGTCATACACTTATCACGGTGATCTCCTGGTTGTTACATATCAAGCCCGGCATTTGCATTGTCACTTGCAGAACTGTGCGTCGCGCCCCAATCACTCATGACATATCCTGTTCGAAGCTCCCTGAGTTCAAGTCACACAGCAAATTTCTACATACCATTGAAGCCGTTGCATCGAAGAAGTCCATTGTCACCAATTAAAGCAGCATTGTTGCAGCTATAAGTATTGTTGAATCTATTGTACAGTTTAAGTACTAGTTGATGCGGGACGTGCCCCGGGCTGAGCCAGATCAGTCCTGGAGAAGTGTATAGATGTACTGTATAGGTCTCTGGGGTGTACTGGGGAGGTGTCCCAGGACTGTATAGTACGTCTTAACTTGTATTGCTGCAATCGAGGTGGGCGGGTGTCAGGATCGTCATATTAATTAGTCTGTCGCCAGGTGTCGGCCTGAGTTTTGGGAGTGATTGCCGAGTGATCTCCATAGGATCAGTCAGGCTGATGCAGGTGATCGCGGTTTGGTAGGATCAGACAGGGTTGATGTGGTGATTTCCAGGGCTCAAGGTCAGAGGAGCGGGGGATTCGTGCGTTTGAGGAGGCAAGGCTGCTGGTGGGGAAACCGGGGAAAAGCGCAGGGGCCAGGTGAGGTGCCCTGGGGCTGTGTGGTGTGCTCCGGGGTGGGTCGTGACAGAAGCCCTCAAGGTCAGTGGAACCTGACACAGACACTTCAATATCAGAAGCATTGTCAACGTGCATCTAAAAATGGAAGAGATCAGAAAAGAATGAGGGAGGAACCAGCTACTTATAGAATTGGTCTCCTTTGAAACCTGAAGGTTACAAAGCTTGTTAACCTTGTGTTTGTCAAGCATGGTGCAAAGGGCTTTGCAAGGGTCTAAAAGTTGTTTGCAGGCCTGAAAGGCAATGTCAAGAGAAAAGAGCTGGAAATAAGCCATCTGCTTTAAAACTTGGGAGTACTCTGTCAAATGAGCTTTGGTAAAAATTTTGTGCTTCTCCAATAGCTCATCCATCTGCTTAAGGAGCTTAAAAGCAAACAAGTGACCAGGATGGTATGTAGCTAAAACAAAGAAGACAATTAGTAAGGGAAGTAGTGGAGTAAATAGGAAGGGGACAGATGGATAGATGATGGTGTGTGGGAAGTCTTAAGATGTTTAGGGTCAGATACTTTGATGGGGCTAGTCTTGAAATGTTGAACATCCAGAGAAAGGCAATCCAGATGGCCCAGAATAAGTAATAAGGTTAATTCTGAGTAACCGCAGGACCTACATCAGTAGTTTTGCATTTGAGACTGGAAGAAGAGCTACCTGTCTTGGAAGAAGGGTCAACCACAGCTTCACAGTGCAATTCTTCCTGGCAACATTTGAGCTAGGAATAAATCAAGAAGGAAGCAACAGGGCACAGGACAAAAACAAGTACCTCAGCCTGACAGGGCCGACTACTCCACCTTCTTGAGTGCACAGACTCCTCGCCTGACCGACCTTGACCACAGCCATCACCACATCAGCCCTACTTAATCCTATCAAATTGCAATCACCTGCAGCTGATCTTATAGCACCACCATCCACATCATCCAGCAATGACTCTGGCAATCACTCCTAACACCTAGGCCAACACCCAATGTGAGACTATTTGATATGTTGATCCTGGCACCCACCCCCCTTAGCCAGACTGCAGATCACTGAACCTCAACATACAGTTCTGGATCCACTTTCAATACACCCCAGAGTCCTATACAGTACATCCATACAGTACTCTGGAACTGATCAGGCTCAACTGGAACAAGCCTCTCCTTGTTCAGTACTTAAGTTATAACTAGCCAACATATACTCTAGTATTGATATTGCCAAAATCCTACCAGAATTGCCAGAACACTGAACTTGTACACGTCTACTATTGTTATTGTCTGTTTATTGTCTCATGAACCTTGATCTCTGGAATCCTTTGATTTGAACCCTTGATTTGTGAAGTCCATTCATAATTCTATTTTTGTCAACTCTGTTCAACTCACCTCACTTCGTCTCATCTTGTGATCCTTTGACTCAACTCGTTTTGACTTTGTAACTCTCGCCATACTTGTCTTGTCTTATTTCCCTTGTTTTGACATTGACTTCATTCCATTTCCTGTTTTGCCCGACTCTCGACTTCATCCCGGTTTCATCTTGTTTCCCTGGTTCCTTCCATGGTTTCCCTGAGTTCCCGTTCCCATTGTTCTCCATTGTTACCTTTAGTTCCAGCATTCATTCTTAAAGTCCACCTCTTGTCACGTCGCCTCAGTCCCTAGAATCGCCTCATTTAACCTCGGGACTTGTCTACTTTGTCCTGGACTACTTGTATCATCTTCCGAACTTGTCTCCCATCCTGGACCATCTTGGACCACCTCAGACCCAACCTCTGACTCTGTCCCAGACTTTGCTCGATCATACCAGGTCATATGTATTTAGCTACATCTAGTCCACCATCGTAAGGCTCTGCTTTGGAAGAAGCCCCCAAGGTCAGCGGTACTTGACAGCAGGGACCAGTAGGGACAACCATGGGATGAAGACTCAGAGATTGAAAAGTCATTTGTTCTTGAAATACAAGGGAACTGAATAGGCAGAGCAGATGAAAAAACATAGGTTTTGCATAAAAAGACAAACAAAATAAAAGATATGTGAAACAAATCGTAAAACTGCGGTGCCACAATATTAGGAATGAAGAAAAATGAAGGAGACTGAAGACAGTGTGCTTCTATGGGGGGGAGATAATATGACATAGATAACGATGGATAAACAATACACAGAGGTAGAGAACCAGCAGCATGCAGAGGCTAAGAGCTAGTGTGCGCAACAAGGCAGGTGTAGCAGGGAAAAGCACAACTGAGGCAGATCTGATTAGTCTGATCTGGTCCGCAGATCATAATCAAGCAGAAACAAAGGCCTCAATCACAAATTATATGAAAGGAGCAGTAATATAAACTCTAAAAGGAGTATTACTAGCATGGAAAAAAGAAGGACCAAAGGTTAAACAATTAAGGCAGGTAGCTAGATATAGCTATGGATGGATACAGACACATGTCATGGTACAGACAAATTGATGATCCAGGTCTAAAAGCTTAGGCTGAAGGAAGGAGAGAATAAACCAGGCAACAGAAAGAGACACAGCCAGACAAAAGAAAAGCACATGACAGCATGGAAGTAGAGGTCCATGCACAATGGCCAGCAGTATAAATATGAGAAGAAAGAAGTAGATAAGCAAGCAGTCATCAGACTAGACTCTGAGTGTCAGATCCTGCTGACCTCGGGGGCTTCTTCCAAAGTAAGGCCCTACAATGGCAAACTGGATGTAGCTAGATACACTCGACCTGTCGTGAAGGGGCAAAGTCTGAGCAAGGTGGCGAAGGAGTTTTCTGGTGCTCCGGGATATTAAAGAGTGGTCCAGGGCGTAGACGGTGGCCTGGAACATAGAGTGAGTGCTCCAGGACAAAGTAGATGAGTTCCAGGGCGCAACGAGTGTTTTTAGAGCGAGTGATGATAGAACAAGGGGTGGATTTAGGGAACAATTACTAAAACAAGATTAACTGATCTGGAGATGGTCCAAGGGTGTGAACCAGGGAAGTGAGACTGAACTGGGGGAAATGAGGTGAGACGAGGCAAAACTAGGAAACAAAGTGGAACTGTAGAGACAAGGTGAAACCAGGGAAGCAAGGTGGAACTGGGGAAACAAGGTGGAACGGGGAAACAATGTGAAACTGTAAAAACAATGCAAAACTGGGAAAACAATGTGAAACTGAAGAAACAAGGTGAAACCGGGGGAATGAGGCAAGATAAAAATCGAGAAATGCAGACAAAACAAGTTCAGGTAAGAGTGGATAAGTTGAGATGAGTTAGATCAGAGATTAGGATGCGAGACAAAGTGCAAAGAGGTTCAAATAAGCAGAAGAGTTTGACGAGACAGATTTGAGAGTAGACGTGACAATTCAAGAGACAAGAATGAGTTGGAGAAACAAACGTGAGAATATAGACAGACAAATCAAGAAATCAAGCAATTATTCAGGCAATTTGGTCAAAGGTTGGCAATATCAATACTACTGTACATGTTGGCTAGTTACAACTTATATACTTGACGAGGCAGGACTTGTCCCAGGCTGAGCCTGATCAGTCCCAGAGTACTGTATGAATATACTGTATACAGCTCCAGGGTGTATTGACAGTGTATCCGTGACTGTATGTTGGTGCTGGGTGATCTGTGGTCCAGTCCAAGGTGGGCAGGTGTTGGTATCAATGTATCAAATGATCTTACGTTGGGTGTTGGCCTGGGTGTCAGGAGTGATCACTAGAGTGATCATCAGATGGTGCAGATGGCGGCACTGTAGGATCAGCTGCAGGTGATCGCAGCTTGATAGGATCAAGTAGGGCTGATGCAGTGATGACCAGGGTCAGGGTTAGTCAGGCAAGGAGTCTGTGCACTAGAGGAGGCAGGGCAGTGGGCCGTGCAGGTGGGGAAAGGATGTAGGTGTTGAGAGGTGGTGTCCCCAGGGATGTACAGTGTGCCCAGAGGCAGGTCATGACACTGAGTCCCCAGTGAGAGGACACCTTAGGTCTAAATCTCTTATAGACACTTTTAGACTTTGCCTACATTGTAGTAGAGCACACTACATCAATAAAAATATAATTTAACCAATACAACTTTGTTTACAAAAGTACTAGAGTTATTGTAAAATAAGTCAGTCAGCCCCAGCTACTAAGAAGTGCAGTAACATGCACATCAGCAGTATATTCAATGATGAAAAATGGAAAAGAAAAACTCGGATGAGTAATAATGTGAAGATAAGAATATAATCAGTATATATCTGATTGAAATCTAAATTAATTTAGATCAATTTGAATGGGAGACTTATATACGCTCAAGTTCATTTCTATTTTTGTGCAAGAACATGCAGTGAATCTTTCAATGAGCTGGATAACACAAGCTCTGATAAAGATTCTAGCTCACAAGGTCTAGAACCATGGGCACTTGTTTCTGTATATTCTGATCCAGATCCATTTATCTTGCAAGAAACTTATGGTACAATCTGGGCATGCTATAACAGAGTGTCAGGTTCCACTAACCTCGGGTGCTTCTTCCAAAGCAAGGCCCTATGGTAGCAAACTGGATGTAGCCAGATACACTCAGCCTGTCACGAGGGAGCGTCGTCTGGACAAGGTGCTCCGGGTGCTCCAGGATAATTAAGGGGTGGTCTAGGATGTAGAAGTGGTCCAGGATGTAGAATGAGTGCTCCAGGATGAAGTAGACAAGTTCTGGGGTGCGACGAGCGTTTTGGGGGTGAATTACGATAGGACAGATAGTGTCAGGTCCCGCTGACCTTGGGGGCTTCTTCCAAAGCAAGGCCTTACGGTAGCAGACTGGATATAGCTAGATACACCTAACCTAACGCGACGTGAGGAAGTCCTGGACGCGGTAAGGAGGATGCTCC
>JABAJZ010013695.1:9688-28470 GCA_018857265.1 Termitomyces sp. T32_za158 | reverse complement strand
ATAGATAACTTACATCGAGACACCGCCCGTTCCCAAGACGAGAATGTAGTCACCAGCTTTCATAGGGACGGAACCATTGAGTGCATTGTACGCAGTGAGAGCAGCGCAGCTGCAGTATATTTAATGATTAGTCCAATGAGAGAGAACAAGAACTTACGGAAGAGTCGACGCTTCCTCATAAGAAAGAGGATCAGGGATAGACACCAGGGACTAAGACAAGAGGTATGTCAAGGGCTCTATGTCAAGGTAAAAATACACACGTTTGCGGGGAATGTCCTGTATTCCGTCAAAACTCCATGAGTTTGACCACCAAGTCCTGTTGCCATTGTGGCGACAGTCGGATCTCCATAGAGGTGGCCAGTCGCGAAATTCGCACAGACGCGATCACCGGCTTTCCAATCCTTCACATCTTCACCGACAGACATGACCTCACCAGCCATGTCGGAGCAAGGCACCAGGTCCGGTGGGCCACTGTCAAGACTCATCAGATGCCAATCTTGGCCCGGATAACGCTAGCCAATGTGCGTACTTGATCGGATAACGACCATTTGCAACCATCAAGTCTCGATACTGCACAAGTAAGATTAAAATGCATCGGGACGGCACAAGGACGAACATTTAAAGACACAGCATGAACTTTCACCAAGACTTCATTGGCTTTGGGTTTTTCGATTTGGTTAGTTCGGAGAGTGAGGTTATCATGGGAACCAAGCTATTGGAAAGTGAATGAGCAGAGTGACCCAACCGTGAAGCTGTGAAGTGGAGTTAATACCTTTGGAAGATAATATTCTTGCGCAGAGTTGTAGATTGACATGGTTGGGGTGATTAGTGTTTCAACTCTGGGACAATTAGTAGGATATTTATAATAATCTGAGTAAGACTGTAGCAATTACTGACGATTTGTTCTCATCGATGTCCATGGACCTTCCTTCGTGCCGCTCCGTAAACTAACAATGTATCTGGTCAGCAGATATGAATATATATATAGTCAATTGGCGACGGTACCTCGACACTATACATGACATATTCTTACCCCACTTCCCAGGACGCCCACAGTAGAAAGTTAAGGGAAGAGTGACCTTGTGCCGGGACGTCTCAGACGGGTTCTCATCGGGAATGAAGTAAGTAGTTAAATGGAGATGACGGTCAACCGTAAGGACAGCTTTCGCACGCTTCGGGACCTTCGACTCCACCAGACTTCCACACTAACATCCCAAATTTTCCCTAGTCCCATCCAAGTAACTTATTCGAGGAGATATCAATGCCTTTGGTCTGTGTGCGTCTTCTGCAAGCTCGAAGTCGCCTATCGCGTTCAACCCTTGCCAAACCCACCGGCGGCACGTGTGCAGGAGCTGTTATCTGACTGTCAGCGGAATATCAACTCATGTCCGCAGCGAGGCCAACACATCGTGCATGAGGTTAGGCAATGCTCCGTTGAGATGCAACAAAACCGGGTCGGAGGGATCAGCGAATCTACACCCTTTCTTCTCCCATATTACGCCGTCTGTTGAATTTGTTGTTCGTCAAAGCTCGAACTATTGGTGCTGTAGCCTGACAAGTTTTGAAACGAGCTCATTCCTACGCTTCTTGTTGTGAAAGATATGAGTCTCATTGTGTACGGACTCGCTACTTTCGCTGCTACTGTGGGCTACGCCTGTTCTCGCAGGCTCTCCTTTGCTGAATCGTACGTCAACGCTGCGTGTAGGCGCGTCTCGACTGGGAAAGAAATTAATTGTTATCCTTTCGGTTGTTGCTCGATAGTCGGACGATTACGCCTGGTACTGGATCTACCAGTGGCTCTGATATGAAGACGTATGATCAGAAGGATGACAGCACTTCAGGAAAGCCATCTTCACATGTTGGCGAAGACAGAACAAAGGACATCCTAAACGAATCGCCATCTTTGAAACGGAAGCGAACAAGAGATGACGAGCACGAAAACTCTTCTGTATGTAATCTCCGGTTATCCATAATGTCCAGTTCAATCATGATTATAGCCATACCAGGCCGAATATCCTCATGTTAGGAAGTAACATCTGTCAATATCGACCTATATTGAAGATTTGTGTCTTATCCCTAGAATCTCGAGCTGATCTATCCGCCGAAGAAACGGAGCAGGACTCCCTCTTCGGAAGGCACTTCTCAAGAGGTGCGTAGATAGTTTGACATACTGATATATACTGTGGCTACAAAAGAGCACTCCAGGTTCTTCCCGAGACTTTGCCTGTCTCGAAACAGACTGACGCCCACCAATATCCTGTCGATGTCAGTCCTGTTATCGATTGCCTGCAGGTCCTTCCCGAGACACTGCCAGTCCAAACGGCGAATGATGCCCATAGGGATCCTGTCAATGTCAGCCCTGTCATAATTTGCCAATTTTGATATTCACGGAATATGCATAGAATCCCGCTGGAAGTTCTGCGGAGGATTCTTCAGCTCCCACACCCCCGGCGATCACCCCGGAGCAACCACCTCGATCTTCAAATGTACGCCTGTTCTTTACAACAATCCATCTACTCTTCGTGATATGGGAATGCAGGTTGTATTCGGATCATCGGCGACCATGTCGTCTCCTCTGCCCAAGTCTATCCAGCCCGTGAATATCCCTTCATGCACGAATTCTTGAGGTTGAATTGTCTCTGATGACTGATTCTTCTTAGTCGCAACACAACGTCACTTTGAACGCGTTCTCAGCGTTTTCAGGTACCTCTTCACCCTTCTCGACGGCGTCTCCCAGACCTAGTAAACTGAAGCCTGCTTGGTCTGAGTCAAGTCTTGGAAAGAACTTGAATGAGGGATCTGAGTGCATTACTGAGGAGGGAAGCTCATTGCATGTCTTGGTGGCAGCTACAGGTTCGAACTCGACCGAGGTGGAACGTATGTGTAATTTATGTGTCTATGACTGAATGTTGATGTATCCATCTAATGGCGCTCACAGATCATACTGGTGAGGAGAACGAAGACATCAAGCAGGATTTAAAGGGCGTCAAATTTTTCGTTAAACGTGGAGATAAGCCATTTTCGGACGGGATTCTAGGACACATCAAGCTTTTGTCCGATAAGACTACACTAGATGAACGACTGTGTCAGTACTTTCGATATCGTGTCGGCTGATCAACTCACGTACTATTCTTTGGTGAATCCCAGTGTTCCGCCGTGAACCCCTTTGGCAGGTCTCGCTGAACATTCGACTCCATCCTTCAATACGTTGTACCTTCGATGCTAATGAGCACGTCTTGCGCATTCTTGTCACTGAACCAGTGGAAAGCAAGGACGAGCGAGAGATTGTAATCTATGCTTTCAAGGTGGGTTTTGTCGTGTTCCAAGTACATGTAGGAAGTCTTGACATTTGAAAAAGCCTGGAAGGTCGTGTTCGAAACAGGATTTCAAGGAGTTTTCAGAAGCGTTCTTGGAGAGCCCGGGGCTCCAGGAAAAGAACGAGTCGTAGAATTTAGCTGGGTAGAACAAGAGTTCCGCGGTACGGTATCTTGGCCCTTGGGTCAGTCCCGAGGCCGTTTGTTGCCGAAGTAACGGCAATTTTGTTCGTTGGTTTCCCGGGAGCCGTCAGGATAATGTCATACTTACGCTCCTTCCTTTATTCACATTTAATTACAGTTAGGAGGCTATGTGAAATTACTACTTGGTTAACTATTTATAATATGAAGGCTTTCTGGTGAAGCAATATGAGATATAATGAGATTGCAAGAGCAAATGATCAGAGAACACGATTGGTTGGCCGGAGGGAAAGTTGTCAAGTAAGGCTTCGTGACCTTTGAGATTCTGTAATTAACTGGTAGGATGAACCTAAGTTCTGAGGCCCAAGGCCGAGGGACCTTGCACATCTGTAGAGACTTTAAATAGCATTAATAAAGAGCCTGTAACTAATTATCTTTTCCTATGTTTTCTTACGCGGCCTTGACGCAGTTCCATAAGGATCATCATTATTTATATCAGGTTTTAATGCCTCACCGTCTCGTTGTCTCGTGGACTCGCTGTCCTGCCGTGTATTTGATTATTCACCTTGCGCTGTGTCACCAATGGTTGAAGAGTCCTTGTAGTTCTATTTATAGTGTAGGGTTCCAAAAGGCATCAATCAGATAGATCTCTTGATTGACTTTGGGCGGGCATCGCGTTGTCCACGTCCACTTTTACCCGTACTGAGGACACCCACTCACCACCTCGTTGTAGAAAATGCTGCAGATGAGCCAAAGGAATGTGTATCGAGGGCGTGTAATCGTGAAATCTATCAATCTTCGAAACAACGCCTTCAACTTGAAGGCGGGATTTCCGGCGCCCGTCAGCTGCGTTATGACATTTGTTTTCTAGATCAAGAAAGTTGAAAACTGCGGTACCTAAAGGAATATGCCATAATACTTAGACGGAGTAATAAATTCCCTGGAGGACGGGGGGAGAATACAGCCCGCGGTGGCTGTGTGATGAAGGGCCGCGAATATATGGCAAGGCATGTGGTTATGTTTTTATTCCCGCAACCTATCCCATCTCACTTTCCCGAGTCCCCACATTGTCTATCTAGGTCCTGCATCCCGTCGGACCTTTTTAAACCAGTCCACTCGTTTATAACTCACGCTCAGGAAAAACTTCACCAACTAGCATTTTCATAAAAACTGAAACATATAATCAGTAAGCCGCACTTTTCTTCCGACGTGTCAATGTCATCCACTCTTGTAGTCCTTTCTTCCTTTCCCATCCCTCCTTCCTTTGCGACTAACGACTTGCTGGTCTCGTTGTATCTCGTTAACGTTATTTCTTCCACAGCCTATCTCTGAAAAATGTTTGCAACATTCGCACTGACGGCTCTCCTCGCCTCTGCCTCTCTACTCCGGGTCCGCGCTGATGTCACGCCCTCTGATCCTGGACCTGGCGTCGTGTACAAAGTCGGCGGAACGTGCCATGTTGGGTGGATTGGGGATACAGGCTCCCCGACAGCATGGAAGAATATGGCTATTCAACTCATGACGGGAGAGAATCTCAACATGATTCATCTCACAAGTGAGTCTGCGTCCCCGTCAGACCATAGCGTTTTAGAACTCTCTGACTGATGTGTCTATGTAGCTGTGGCGACAGGTCTCGATGGCACTACCGACGGAACGTTTGATCACACCTGTCCATCTGTACGTGTCCAGACTTCTGATCTAAGACACAACAGCCAAAACCGAACTTATAAATTCTCCTGCTATAGGTCTCTCCCAATTCCGCGATCTACTTCTATCAGTTTACCGCACCCAATGCACCCAAGAAACAATGGACTACCCGCTTCACCATCGCATCCGCCGACGGTGCATCCACCCCGCCCGCCAACAGCACCCAACCCGGAGGCGCCGCAATCCCTTGGGGTGTTGGTGCCCTCACTGACCCCTCGACCGCCGTTGCGCCGCCCTCTTTCGTTCCTTCATCCTCCGGGTCTCCCAGCCTCGCATCCACGTCGGCCCCGGCGACTGCACCCCTCGGTTCTTTGACATCACCAGTTGTTCTGCCCACGACCTTACCTTCGTCCGCGGCTTTGAGTGTGCCTACCGCGTCGGGTTTCACGACCGCCCTCCCGTCGTCGGCCGGCACGGTCAAACCGTCTGCATCGGTATCTGCGAATTCGACTGCTAATGTTCAGGATAACGCAGCTGGGTCTGTCGTTGTGAATTCGCGCGTGTGGCAGGCGGTTATGGGTCTTAGCGCTTCTACGGTCGCGTTTGTGGTTTTGCTTTGATTGGAATTCCGTTTGGATGATTCTGCAATGGACTTATTTCATGTGGATACTACGCACATACGTATACCATACCCCCACGAACATTCATTTGCGCGTGGCATCTTTGTCAAATTCTGGACGGATTTATCGGGCTGGAGATTTTTCATTGTTGTTTTTTTTTGGGAAACGAAAAAATACTGATTTATTGTGAGGCAGAAGTTGGTTCACAAATGTCAATTGTTGACTTTGAACGTTTGAACGTTGAACGCTAGTTTGTGCAACCCGTTACATGCTCTTCGTATCTTCGAACCTCCGTGATCTCTTCTAATGTCTTTGGACAGCAGCAGCAGTCAACAACCGACGAACGGTGCTCGTAGAGTTTCAATTTTACAATCTGCTAAGAGCGCCAGGAGCATCGTATTTATAGTTAACCTGCATCAAAACGTGAAGGTGCCATTTCAAGAAGCGTGCGATCAAATAAATACAAGACCTATATATATAATACAAGGAAACATCGTGGAATACCTCGTCTACTCTTCTACTTGATGAATCTATGACGAAAATCAAAAGGGTCTGTTTCTCTATATTGATTGAAATTCGTACCAGATGTGCAAGTTGTGTCCACTCGCTGAGGGAGCGAATATATTCATCGCGACCCTCGTCAACAGGATGATCAGCATGCCATAGGACAAAACTTGAAAACTGGGACGCGATGGATAACGTCCTTGTTTCCTCGTCGTCGTCCACGTTCATGAGGTCATCGCCAACAGACTCGGGCTCATCATTGGCGTCTTTCCTGCGGCTCCTCGTAGCTCTCTTCTCATCATTCCTTAGGGTCTTTCTCTCAGGCCCCTTCCCCTTCTTGTCGCGATTTGACGCGTCTTTCCCCCGTAGCACGACACCCACGTAGCCCTCTGGAATAGCCACCTTCAATCCCTGTATTGTACGGCCTCTAAATGACGAGATAAAGCGCGTCGTTGCATCTGTTACGGGCTTTGCGTCAGATGAAGATGCCTCAGGCACGAAACTCGCGTCGGGCTCCACTGTGTCTTTGAGAGCGTCTGTGGATGCACCAGGTTCCTGCGACGAGACCACATCTTGTGAGTTGGAGATGGGTTGCGCGTCACTGGAGCCTTCTTCTGGAGGGGGTGCGCCAACGGTCTCCTTCGCGGCATTAACGCGTAAATAGGTTGATATTGGTGCTGGACCGGAGTAGGCGATGTGAAAGGGCATTAAATAGGGCTGACATGTCTCGAGGCTGTCGGGATTTTCGAGTGTTAGAGCAGTCATGAAAGTGTTGTCAGGCATGTCACGGTAATTTTGATGGTGACTGTCACACTTGAAGGAAACTGCACATTTTCGCGTCTGTACCAAGTCTGTACGAAACTGTTCTCCATTTTTCGATTCAGGATAATAATTAGATTGAAAGTACGCGTTGGAAGGATAATTGTACTCCGAAAACCCAAAGATAATTGTGTTGCGTCTATGAGCGTGCGATCCAAATATGGACGATTCCGATGGCAGAAGCCGTGCTGCCGCCTTGACGCGTTTCTTTAAAACTATAACGGCGACCCCGCCCTATCCGCTTCTCCTCTCGCCATCGTCCATCTCAACACACTAGCTGGACAATATGGATCAGGACCTCATCAAGCTCGTCAATAAACTCCAAGACACGTTCAGCAATCTAGGCTCGTCAAAAATTTCTTCTATTTTTGCTTCAAAGCTGACTTACGGCATGTAGGAGGGGAGCTGGACATGCCTCAGCTCGTCGTTGTATGTATAACCCGCCTTCACACCTTTCTATGACTGGGAGTCTTACGACATGGCTCTGGTATATAGGTGGGCAGTCAATCAGCGGGAAAGTCAAGTGTCCTAGAAACGTATGTTATATCTTTAGTTAGCAGAACATTATTGACAATTTACAGGATTGTCGGACGCGACTTCCTTCCTCGAGGGCAGGGCATTGTCACACGACGACCGCTTGTTCTGCAGCTCATACACACACCCATTCCGACAGAACCTTCACCAAACGCGCCACCATACACTGAATGGGCTCAATTCCTCCACATTGACAAGCGTTTCACGGACTTCAATGAAATTCGCAAGGAAATCGAGCAGGAGACATTCCGAGTCGCTGGACAGAACAAGGGTGTTAGCAAGCTGCCGATCTCGCTGAGGATATACAGTCCAGACGTCTTGGATTTGACACTGGTCGATCTTCCAGGTTTGACCAAAGTGCGTGTGATCAATGCACGACCTCGGACTTTTCATTATTGCTCCCCCTTAGATACCCGTTGGTGATCAACCAAGCGATATCGAACGGCAAATTCGAAACCTGATTCTCGAATACATCTCAAAACCAAACAGGTACGTCTCCTTTGTCGTCAGCGACCTCTAACGGACTTCCTTGCACAGCGTCATTCTATCTGTGTCACCGGCCAATGTCGACCTCGCCAACTCTGAATCACTCAAGCTTGCTCGCCAAGTCGATCCTCAAGGCCGACGCACCATTGGCGTGTTGACAAAACTCGACCTCATGGACGCTGGCACCAATGCTCTCGATATCCTCACAGGACGTGTTTATCCGCTAAAACTTGGTTTCATTGGCGTCGTCAATCGCAGTCAACAGGATATTAACTCAGAAAAAAGCATGGCGGATGCACTTGATAGCGAAAATGAGTTTTTCAGAGGTCACCCTGCTTACCGGAATATTTCACACAAGAATGGAACGAAGTATCTGGCTAAAACACTCAATCAAGTATGTTAGTTGCTATCCTGAGTTTTTGGAGAACATTAATCCTGCTGGTAGGTGCTGATGAACCATATACGTGAAAAACTTCCGGACATGAAAGCACGTCTCAACACGTTGATGGGCCAAGCTCAGCAAGAGCTCAACTCATTTGGTGATTCTGCTATCTTCGGGGATAAGAACCAGGTAAGGATTCGATTTCGACAAGTCTTCTCTAGATCTACCTTTCTTATTCATATAACAGCAAGGATCGCTGATCCTCCGCCTCATGACTCAATTCGCGCGCGATTTCATCGCATCGATTGAGGGCACGAGAGTTGATATCTCGACTAAAGAACTTTCAGGAGGTGCACGGATATATTACATTTTCAACGACGTCTTTGGCCATGCACTTGCCTCAATCGACGCGACTCACAATCTCGAGAACCAAGATATCCGAACGGCTATCCGTAACTCGACTGGTCCTCGGCCGAGTCTGTTCGTGCCGGAGATTGCCTTTGACCTGCTGGTGAAGCCTCAGATAAAACTTCTTGAAGCTCCTAGTTTGCGATGTGTGGAGCTGGTCTATGAGGAGCTAGTGAAGATCTGCCATAATTGTACGAACGCGGTATGTACCAAAAAAATGAATCGCCGTTCTTGGTTTCTCAACCGTTTATCTCCCTCCACGATATACAGGAGCTCGAAAGGTTTCCCCGGCTCCATGCACAGCTAATTGAGGTTGTGTCGGAACTGCTCCGTGAACGGTTGGGGCCTACATCTGACTATGCTCAGAGCTTGATTGAGATACAAGCGGCCTACATCAACACCAACCATCCCGCGTTTATCTCCGGATCTGCAATCACTGCACAGCAGAACAATACTCCTCAACGGTTACCTGCTCCCCCTCGGGTACGTTCCCTTTCACCCATCTTGTCTAAAGGTCACGTCAGCTCTTTTAGCCAACATCGACCGAACCCACGACAACCAATGGGATCTCACCAGAAGAGGACGACGAGATCTCTTCGGAAGACAGCATATTCCCGCCCCGGGACTCCCGCTCCGTGTCGTCGACCATACACGAGCGTTCACGGGCCAGCATCTCAACGAGCACTACCACCCCCTCTCTGGCCGCAGGCACCGGCATCGTCGACAAACACGCCTCCTCACGAAGCCGGCACTCGAGCCAACAAGTTCAGGCCCAAAATGCGCGTGATGCCCACCGACCGCAATCAGGGCCGATGCCTAACGGCAGTGGGTCGTCACCGACCGCGCGGGAGACGTTCCTCAACTACTTTTTCGGCCAAAATGGTCCCGGTCCGATCTCAGGATCAAGTGTCGAGAGAAGTCAGCATGCGGGGGCGCAGAACGCCATTGTGCCTGTAGGCAGGGACATAAGCGGAGCGGAAACAGTGCTGTCGCAGGGGCTTATGGCAGGCAAAAGGGGTATTGATGGGAATAGTGCGGCGTATGATATGAAGAGCCTGGGCAAGCATATTGAGGCTGTGAGTCATGGCAGTTCTGCGTGGGTCAGCTGAGACGAATTGGTGCTGACGATCTTTCCCTCGGCTTCGCAGGTCTCGGTCGAGGGCAGTAACATGACCGCTCGAGAAGAGATGGAGACGTCTCTCATTCGTTCGCTTATCGCGTCGTATTTCCATATCGTTCGCCAGAGCATTCAAGATTTGATCCCCAAGGCGATCATGCATCTCCTAGTCAACCACACCTCACAACACGTACAGAACCGTCTGGTGTCGTCGTTGTACAAGCCTGAGTTGTTTGCGGATATGCTCAATGAGGATGAGGCGCTCGTGGCGGAACGGGCACGCGTAAAGGCGCTGTTGGATGCGTACAAGGAGGCGTTCAAGATTCTGTCGGACGTTAATCTTAAGTCGACATAGAACGGGAGGTGCGAGGAAGATATATCATGGTCATAGATTACACTATCTTGGGTTCTGGTTACCCCGGGCCTGCCTAGTAGCAGTTCAACTGCATCTCGCTATCAAAATGCGCATGCAACTCATGTTTTTTCACCAACAATTTCACTTTCATTGTTGACGTCAGATGAATTGTCGTCTTGACATGAATCGATTAGTAGAGTGGGCTAGCCCACAAAGCCGTATCATTCGATGAATTGTCGTCTTGACATGAATCGATTAGTAGAGTGGGCTAGCCCACAAAGCCGTATCATTCGTGTATATACTATCTGTAAGTATCAGACATAATCACACAATCCTATCATACGTAAAGAGCGCGCAAACGCGATGATCACCCGAACCACGCAACATAAACCAGCGAGAGGGGAAACAAGCAGACGGCGGGACAGGAAAGCAAAATGGGTTGGTGCCTTCCCAGCTACTCTAGAAGTAGAAGCATGGGAGAGGGGGACCAACCCGCACATTGAAAAGCGCATATAGCCATGAAGCCTCTGAATAGTTTGTTGGGGTTTTATGGGCCGGCATCCGCAGCGGGCGTCGTGGTCGAAGTATCGCTAGTACCCTTCACAGCAACCCACTTCTCCTTCGCCTCCTTCGCCGCCTCTTCCTTATTTTCCCCTGGTTTCTCCGTGTCGTCGTCCGACGTGAGACTTTCTTCGGTGTCGGCATCGACACCCGTCCCCTCTGATTCTGAAGAGGCAGACGACTCGGTCGTCGTCGTCTCCTCTGCTGCGGATGTTTCAGTAGGTGTTGAAGGCGTGGTGATTGTAGAAGAGCTAATTTTCGCCACCTCCTTTGCTGCCACCTCCTTTGCTGCTGCCTCCTTAGCGAGCTGCTTCTTGGCCTTGGCGCGAGCCTCTTTTCGCTCGAGTTTCTAGAACGCATGAATCAACAACCAGATACATATTGAACGATAACCCTGGATCTTACCTCTTTAATCTCCTTCTCTTCTTTCTTTTTGAGAGCGTCAATAAGGTGGAATACGCCGCATCAAATGGAGAACAATACCTCTTTCGCTTCCTTCTCATCCTTCTATACAAAGATCATCAGTCAATGAAATCGTAGATAGATAGATCGAGTCTGAATTAAGTGTACCTCTTTCTTCTCCTTCTCCTCTGCTTCTTTCTTTTCTTTTGCCTCGCGCTGTGTTCGGTGGTGAGAACCGGAGAACAAAACTAGGAATCGTTGAGATACCTCGGCCTTTTCCTTCTTCAATTTCTCACGAGTTTCACGTTCTTGAACTATCCACTCTCCGACTTCGTCAACACATTCACGGGGACGAGTCTTGTTCTTGAGAAGATATCCTTGGAGACCAGCCACCTAGCAGATGACAAAAAGGCATCAACGAAGGTGAAGTTCGCTCAATGGGCGTTAGGCTCACACTCAGCTCATCCTCAGGAATCGCCGCAGCGAAACGTTTGGCAAGTTCAGATATTTCTTCCTCGCTCAACAATGGGATAACGTGAGCAGGAGCTTTGCGCTTGGGGAGAGGAAGGTTCTTCTGTGAGGCATCTGCGGGCGCGGCATCGGGTGCCGTGATATTACCTGCGGGCTTACATGGGAAGAAGCACTTGAAGATGCCCTCGGCTTGCCATTTTGTCGCATGTGTGAAGTTTACCCAGACGTCCATGCGACCTGGCCGTGAAAGGGCAGGATCAAGGCGCTCTATGTGGTTTGTTGTGGCAAATAGAAGGCTATACACGTCATTTATTTATCAGTCAATGTTATAAAGAAATCGAAAGTCGTGAGACGTACCGGCCCTCTGCGGCTGCCACTCCATCAAGGCTGTTCAGTAAGCCGCTCAAACTCAGAGTAGAGCCGTCACTAGCTTCACTGCCAGAAGTGGATGCCGTTAAGAACTTCAAAGAACCTCCCAGGTACACCGTGGAGCAAGTAACCTCTCCGGAAAGGAATTCCTGATATTACGGGATACTCAAGTTATTAATGTTACGGATTTGCGCTTCACGAACCTCGCTCTGCATACCTAATACGGAAGGTGAGATAGATCTGAGGACGAGGCCGTGAAACACACCATTCCTCTGAGGCAAGGAAGTCCTTGCAATCAGCCAAGAGCATATCCTTCACACCAGGTTGAAGCACAATGGAACTCATAGGCCTCTTTTGCCTAGCACCATTCCACTGCCAGCATCCGTAAGTCCTAGGTATGGAAAAAAGTGAAATTGCGTCACACGCAGGCGGGGATTTTTGGGCTTACGTGTCAGCCATAAATATATGGACACGGTGTTCGGCATCCTTCTCATATTCACGTTTTGCTTCGAGAACAAGCTTTTTAAGGATATCATTGTTGCGAGCAACAACACTAAAGAATGATAAACCCTTCGGTCACCGAGCATAACGGGTATGATCATATGCATACCTAATCTTCAAAGAACACCCGTGGCCATAATCGGGGTAACGTTTGGTGCGAGTGATCTGCCATACGTATCTCGATCAGCAGACGGAGCCATTGGATGAGTGAGCATCTCACCCTCAACCAATGACCACGGTAATAGATTGTGTGCATGGTGTCTATCGTGATTGGTATTGAACATGGGAAAGGACGGGAGAGGATTGTCACTCACCAACGCTTGGTATGAATGCGACCTTACGCCTTCGGCGCCCATGAACCAAACCATCATCCTCATCCTCATCCTCTAAATCACCAGTCGTCGACTGCGTCATGCCACTCCGCCCAACAGACCGGGTGGTGATTTCAAACTCTCGGCTACGACCCCAAGCAGGTTGCTATAAGCAGCAAAACATTAGGGACACAGGAAAGAAGTAGAGTGCCACGAATAAAACCTTGGAGAGCCAGTGCATCAACCTGCATAGGTGGCACTATAAGGCATGAAGAAATTCAAATGGACACAAAACATACCAGTCATAAGGATAATCTTCCTGACTAAAATGCGCTGTCAAATAGAATGCTAAAAGAGAAGATTCAGTTGACAAGACAGCACTGCTGAGAATCATCGTTTTGCATACAGTCTATGAAGCCATTCCAGGCTGATACCGAAACACGACGGGCAGTCTCCACAGTTCCACCAATAACGACGAGTTTCTGAGTGAGTGAGTCATCCAGGGTCAGAAGGGCTACGTTCGACGCAGGCCGAAACGTACAAGAGTATCTTGGATGGCCCCAGTGTTCATGCCCAGGGGTGAGAGTATGTTCTTGATTGTGTCCATGAGAAATGGACGTGATGGAGGTTGACTCGCAAGGGGGAGAAAGAGAGGTAGGTGGTGGCATTTACGCATTTACGCGTCTGCCTTATATGGATTTGATACGTGCCTCGTGGTTAAGAAGGCAGGGTAGCGCCTATACTTGAATGAGTCCGCGGCACCTATCCCACTTCGGCGTACTTATTTCCGAACTTTTTCGAATCAGTCACTGTCTAACTGCGATCACCAGGAAACAGTTGCCACTGGCTAGAGACAAGACACGCCCAAAGAAACAGTTTCGGTTGAGTCGTTCCCGTAGAATGTCTCGAGTTTGGTCCGCAGGGGGTACCACTCCGATTCAATTTTACAAAAAATCGTGACTGGTACGTCGTCGGAATTACGTTTGAACATTCATCGTGGTCGAACCTGAGGCCTGAAGCTTGAAGTGGTGACCCGCCGTGTCAAGGTGGACCCTGTCATGCTGATCCTGAACCTGTCCTAATTTCTACCTTCAAGGAAGCCAGCGCTTGCTAAGAAAGGAGAGGCGTCCAAAAGCAGCTGTAGCACAGGGTATGTGTCCGTGAAATGAATTCATGCGTAGCCGAAGGCGAGAAAGATATTTCATTGGTAAAGGTTTTCAACAATGTGGAAATCATAGTGCAAAATATTTACGGCTGATGGTCGACTACACAACTCTGATTTCCTAAACCTATTTATATTTTCATCGTCATTGACGTGAGTCTGCTCTTTTCGCTGTTGCTGAACCAAGAAATCATTCATGGCAAACACTCGTTCTTCTAGACGCTACAGCATCAAGCAATGAGGATACATATGTCGCCATTGTCCTCTCCTGATTTCTCACGAGCTCACCAAAAACATCGTCTGCAAATCTCCGATGGTACCAACGTGCACCCCAACCCTTGATTGCGAGTCATAAACAACCCCATTTTGATATCACTTTCATCCCCGTACAGACCCGGTCCGAGCGGCTATAAATGCGCGTGTGCTGTGCATTGAGGCGCTGCGCAATAGCTCCTATCCCTTTGGGTTCCCTGAGCATGTAAACGATTTTCATTATCCTGCCTATCCACCAATCGCGTCTTACGGTATGCTTGTATGGCAGAAGCATGATCGTGCAAGACTCTGTAAAATGAGACAAGAGACTTTGGATGCATCAAACGTGTCTGGCGATAACTCGCTAAAAGTGTGTGACCAAGTGGGAATGAGCATGACAACTGTGGCGCAGCCATCGTGCACAGGAAGTTTGATTTTTGTCATTATCAGCAGCAGTGTATGCAGTGCAAAGGAGGGGGGATCACCTGAAGGACCAACAAAGTGGGTGCAGGACCGGCCCTGCATCCGTACTCCAGATGATCTTCCCTGATGCCGGATAAGCCGGAATGTGTGTGGCTACAAACCCCACGTATTGGCTGACCGCTTAACATCTAATTTAGATTGAATACTCCGCGCGGTGAAATAGCCGTCCAAAGAACTGGTATGTCCCGGAGCCGCCAGACTTTTTGTGTGGGAATGGAAATGTAGGTCTTTGTGACCAGATACGTTGCTATATCGCACAACGAATTTTGGTCAGGAGTTTCAAGCTTCCCATTTTACATGTTCGGGAAGTGATCTAATCCTCGAAAGATTTCGATGGATCCCGATGTAGATCCAACATGGAAGAGCAACGGATATTGTTCCTGGTACACATCCGGTGCGGAAGTTTGAAGCCGGGCTTAAGTACGTTCGGTCGCGATGGAAGAGTGTATGCTCCATGGCTTGAAGGCGCACACATCTCCAGCAATAGCGATTTCGTGTTGACTAGGCGGCAACGTCCCGACCGTCTGGACTGGTCACATGTACCGCCTTCGACTGCGTGCGGAACAGAAGTCAAGGATCCTGACCCTCTGACTTCAGGATTCCTCTTGGCTTCATGTCACCATCAAGTGCCTCGGTTCGGGCCGCATCTCCAGCAAAGGGTCAAAGATACTTATACAGAGTATGAATCAGACGTCAGTAGAGCGCCAGCTTGCGCATTGTAGGGACGGCGGAGTCTGGAATAAAAATGAGTGCAAGCACGATGCGAACATTAGGAGGTGGACCTCATGTCCTGTGGCGTGAAGACTGCCCCTGACCTAACAATAGCGACAATCGAAAGGTTACTGCAAGGTTACTCCAATGAGAGACGAGAAGAGAGGTATGACGATAGAATTGGCGAGAACATCCTTGTTCCCACAGACGTTATCAGACTCGTTTCCTCCACTTTGCCTGATGGCCCGCGCATCAAACATTAGAGAATTTTTCATCGATCATGGGCCTCATCGGACTGTTTTAATTCGTCGTACTCACCAGATGCCCGGATCATAAAACATAGTTTTGTTTCATGTACCGAAAGAGGATGCAAGTCCAATGAATTGAGAAACTAGTATCTAGGTGTATGATGACTGCGGAGATAGCGTAATCCCGACACGCTATATTGGTATTCAGGTCTTCGACTTTACTACATGGGAACCGAAGGCTCTTACCGCATGATTTCGCTTTCTGTCGTGTTCTCGTGAGTCCGAATGGGGGAAGTTTTTTGAGTTACTCAAACAACTGAAAACTTCCGTGGAGCCGCATAGCACCAGAACAATGGGCAGCATAATAACTCTAACACGCGTGCTAGTTCCATGAGATTGATTGTTCGACGAGGATGATTCTGGACTGGTACCATAGTGGCTCGTTCGACGCCTCGTGCAAGAAGAACTTCCAAGTTCCGACGTCCACTTGACACAGCACTTGGACAATAATGCGAAAAGGCGATGAGAAGGCGATGCTCTTGTACCTGAGAAACCTATTTATTTAACAGCGCGCGAACAAATAAAGATAGAAAGATTTTCAAGTTCTTGATGACTTGTGAGCTGTCGGATGATTATGTTGAACACGTCTCCCAGGCCCCTGCATACAAGATACGTCCCGACAATCAAGATGACTGCATATGGGAATTAAAAATACATCAGCTTGTGAGGTCTGATTAGTGGTTTTCTTTGCAAAAATAACAGAGAGCTTACCTAACGACAGCAAGTTCTAGTCCCGTCGCTGCAGAAGCGAACCTAGCTCCATTTCCTCAACCGCCTCATCTTCTGCTACCTGCACAGGAGGCACACTTAGACCCTCTGACATCTCTCTTTTCACACAAAACTGTTCAGCCATCGTAACTGTAAATATAGAACCCGCAATCATAATGAGCCAGAAGAAGCCAGAAGTTGGTATGGAAGCCGAGTAGTAGCTCGTCAGCACGAGGTGATTAAGCAGTAATGTCAGCGCGAAATCAAGGATAAGCCGGGGCCGACGGACAAGAGTGTATAGATAAAAGATGCTGTGTGAGATTCCAGATTCAACGTAAGCAAAATGACAGGAATAGATGTCAAGTCCACGTACTCTGCGGAACAAGCAACAAGCCAGCACAGCGCGATGATCCAACCACGGACAGGATCTACCCGTCCATCCCATCTATCTTCCTGCAGCCCATAGCCGATTTTCTTCCCACCGCTCCAAACCCACGAATACCCCTCGCGAGCTCCATGTATCCCACGTACCGTTGGTCGGCCTGCCATTTCTCGCCAGTCCATAATCATCCCTGTACAGTACACACTTGTCAAATGATTGTCAAGGAACCACGAAAGTATCGCTGGACTCACCGACGTTAGCCGCTCCACCTTCATACGCTAAAGAGGTCGGCTCGGCGAAAACGGCAAGTAATGGAGGAACCAGTACTGATAATGTGAGGTAATGAAGAGTTTGCATTGATACAATCTACATATCATTTAGTATCACTATAATTCCATAACGTTCGACTCACTTGTGAGATTAGAAGTATTGGGTCCCAATTGGTATTCGTATTTCGTCTTGGGGCCATGATGGCTAAGTGCGAGAAAGAGAAAGACTATAATGGCGTCGCAGCTCACTCAACTGACCATGCAGCGCTGGAGACGTGGGTGGTGGATGAGAACAATGAGTCTAGGGTTAGGTCTTGTAACATGCAAATGCGTGCTCAGTATGTTGTTGTTCGGGTCAATTTCCAACATTCTTGCCAGGTTCATGCGGTGTTACTGACGACTGAACTGGTGCTGGTGTGATCCGTCTCTCTTACAATAATGCCCAGTTCATCGTATGAGAGGCTCTCGGACAGGGACGATGATGCTTCTGCGTCGGGCTCATCTCTGACACTTAGCCAACAAGCGCTTGCACGGCCAGATACCTACTACGGAGAGGGACCTTTTGATCCACCAAGTTCAGACGATGAGGATGATAAGGAAACAGGGGGACTCCTGGACAAACATGCTATACCGTCTAGCCCAAGTCTAGCGGAGCGTGGCGGCGTGTTCGCAACGGGTTCAGGACATACCACAGATGATGATTCAGACTTGAAGAAAGCGAAGAATGTATGTTGAACAAGGACGCCCTTCTCCAAGTGTTCCCTGTCTCGCGTCCCATCTTTTCTCGTGAGCTATAGTATACAACATGCTGATGTTTATTACCTGACAGCTGTTTTCTTCTCATCGATTTTTGGGCGTCCTTCTCTTCATTATTCTCTTGGGAGCTTTTTTCATCGGTTATTCTGCTGCACGGTCATATAAAACAGCTGTATCTTACCATACCGGCTCGCGGAAATTCACCATGGACCACATGTTCAACAATACTTTCCGAGTAGATCGCAAGACTGTTAATTGGGTACCAGAAGGTGCATTTCAATTTGTCGTCTCCCTACCATAATTAACTTGTCCTACCACAGCTGGTGATGGCGTTTTTTCACTTTTTGAAGGTGGAGACCTCAAGCTCGTTGACTTGAAAACGAATACCATCAGAGTTCTCGTGTCTTCTAAAGACATAAAGGATGTTGGTTCCCCTCTATCTTCTAAGGTCGTAGACGACAATGTTATTTACTACAACACGTAGGAAAATGGCCAGCAGCTGACCTGGTTTTCTTGGAAACTATCACCAGATATGAAATATGTTCTCCTCAAGGCGGGTTATCGCAAGGTGAGTACGAGTAAGAGTATTCCTATCACCCAGTTGATAATATTTCCCTGCAGCAATGGCGCTGGTCAACATTTGGAAATTATTATGTCCATAATATAGTAGAAAAGACTACTTTCCCTGTTATACCGCCTACATATCCTTCTAATACTGCCTACGCAACATGGGCGCCTCATGGACATTCCATTGCTTACGTCACAGAAAACGATCTCTATGTCCTTTCTACACCGACGTATGTCTCCTC
>JABAJZ010013694.1:0-28602 GCA_018857265.1 Termitomyces sp. T32_za158 | reverse complement strand
CGTGCGTGTATCTAGCTACATCTAGTCCACCTTTGTAAGCCCTTGCTTTGGAAGAAGCCCCCGAGGTCAGCGGTACCAGACTTGTTCTCTTCAGATTTTCCTCTGCCAGGTGATTAGCTACTTTTCTGTCATATTGTACCATTTATAATACACTTTAGATTTCTCTCTGCTAGTTGTGTGATTAGCTGCAACTTTTGGCAGTTGCCATTATAGCAGAAAAAGTCTCCTACTTCTGGTCTGGAGGCCCTCTATAGCCTGCCAAAATACTTTAGGCTCCTATTTGTTGCCTCCTCACCAGATTTAAGCCCCTGCCTTTCTATGTCTCAGCTTGCCCCTCTAGATCCCCTCTTGGATGCTTTGGCCCAGCAGGACAATGCCTGGACTTGCCTGCTCCAACTAGAAACACAGGTGCAACTCACCCAGACCTCCCTCTCCCTCCACACTGCTGAACCCTCCACCCTCAGCCAAATTACTGACACCATCACTGACTTCCTCTGGATGCTCCTTGAGTGCCTCCTTCCAGCTCCTGCTGCACCCCCTCCTTCCCCAACGCTGGTCTTGCACTTCTCCACTAGAAGACTGAGCCCTCCAATGCAGGGATGTGCAAACATTCCCTGCTTGGCATCCCCAGATGCATATAATGGTGACTATGCATCCAGAGAGCATTTCCTCCAGTCCTGTGTCATCTACATCCAGCTTTGCAGCAACAACATCCTCTCCAATAAGCTGAAAATCACATGGGTTCTGTCTTACATGAAGTTCAGATGGGGCACAACCTATGCCTTTGGGTTCAGAAACAACAATAGAAGGAGGATGGCTGCATCCTGTGCAGAGAATGAGGACACTTCATTGGAGAATGCTCAAAATGCTCTGCTATGGGTTGTGCTGTCTGGACCTTCAAAGGCAAGGAGTGTGAGTACCAGTTCTTAGAAAACAACCAGTGATTTAGAACCAGAAGACCTTCTAAATTGCAGGACTAGCATCTTTCTGCTCCAGTATCACATCTTCATGCCATGGTTATAGCTCCAAAAACCCCCTCAATTCTCCTCTCCTTGCACTTCTTGCAATCCCTGCTCTTACACACCACTATCACTCCCTTCAAAGAAGATATCAACACCCTCATCAATAGTGGTGCTACCAACAACTTCATCAACAAAGGTTGGACTGCTCTCACTCCCAGACCTCCTCAGAGACTCCTCATTCCAATCTGACTATGCCTCTTTGATGGGAATGCCTCTTCTGCCAGCAATATCACCCACTTTGTCCAGCTCCCCATTACCTTCACCAATGGCCAGCAGCAGGAACTCCAGCTACTTGTCACTAAACTCCACACCTCTGCCCCACTCATCCTCAGGCTTTCCTGGCTTTGCAGTACAAATCCCTGGATCAATTGGCAAAGTCTTACTATCTATTTTGATTGAAACACTGGACTATCCCACAACTCTGTCCACTTTGATCTACCCACATCTCCATAACTCCTATGAGCTTCCTGGACCCCCAATGAAGAATCTCTGGCACATGCCCTTTTGTGCTCTAGCTCAGCCCAGTCATTTGTTATCAATACTAGGCTGGGTAACTCCCTGGAGATCCTGCTAGCCCTCATTGACAGTAGAGCAACCAAAACCTTCATCAGTAATCAACTAGCCCTCCTGCAGTGAGACATTGACAAGCTCCTGCAACTCCAGCTCTTTTGTGGACATTCCACACCCTCTGGGCCTATCACCAAGTCTCAGTCCAGTACACTCAGTTCGACACTCCCAGGGCCAAACTCACAGCTGCCATTCACCTCTGATCCTCCAACCAACTCGACAATACTGAGCCCTGGGACAGCTCAGGAGTCCCAGAACCCTGATCATTGAGACCCTCAAAGGAACCTGCTTGTTGTCCACCCAACATCCCTCAAAACAAGTATAAAGGACCTCACTACCCCACTTGGAAGTTGTAAACCACCCCAAAACCCCTCTCAGATCATGACACCCTCACATCTCCAACTCTAGCACTCTTGACATTAAAATCTTTGGTGTCACACCTGTTGCTTGCATCATCTAGGAAGGTGCTCAGGCTTTCCAACTTCATATCACTCCAACGCTGCTAGAAGAACACCTTTGAGCAGAGTCCAGCCCCAAGAGACGCTCTGATGGCAGTCTAGAAGCCTCAGGGCTCAAGGTCAAAGGAAAGACAGAACAAGAACTTCTCTTGTTTTTCTGTCATCATGTCATCCTCTGCCCCCTCCAGCAGCACTTGTCCTTCTTCTTCCCGGCATGTGTTGGTTTCACCTCATTGGTCCATTGGTCATGTCCCCCTTGCCCTGGGGCAAATCCTGGTGGTCCTGGACCTGTCACACATGAGGATGGTTGATGCATCTTCAGAGGTCATGGCATGGGCCCTGCAGTGGCCTTGAGGTCCCCCTATGCTGAAGTGGTGTCAGGCAAATGGGCCAGTAAGTGATGGGTCATATTGTGATCTGCCCCTGCTGACTCTCTGTGTCACGACCCATCTCCAGAGCATGCCACACAACCCTGGGACACCTCGTCCAACCCCCACGTTCTCCTTCAGTCTCCCTTCCGGCTGCCCTGCCTCCTCGAGTGCACGGATCGCTCCAATGACCCTGACCCCTGGCAATCACTGCATCAACCCTGTCTGATCCTACCATGCCACAATCACCTGCATCAACCATACCTGATTCTGCGGTGCTGCAATCACCCGCATCACCTGCATCACCAGGCAATCACTCTGGCAATCACACCTGGCACCTAGACCTGCCAGCTACCATCAGACACAATTGATACGATAATCCCAACGTGCTGCCCACTTCAATGGAGGCCCCACGAGTCAGAACTCCCATACAGTCCCAGGACTCTTCACCAATACATCCCAGAGCCCTATACAATACATCCATACAGTACTCTGGGACTGATCAGGCTCAGCCCAGGACAAGTCCTGCCTCGTCGAGTATATAAGTCGTAACTAGCCAGCATGTACCTTAGTATTGATATTGCCTAATTGCTGACCTGATTTCCTGAACCATCTGCCCATATCTGAACGTCTGTCTCCTCAAATTATTGTTATCTCTCAAATCATCATGTCTACTCTCAAATCTGTTTCATTGAACTCTACTGCTTATCTGAATTTTGTTCCATTTTGTCTCGCCTTGTAAAACTTTGACTTATCTCGTCTCGACTTATTCATTATCGCCTGGAACTTGTCTCATCTACATTTATCCATTCTGACCTCAACTTGTTAACCCTTTTCTATCTTGCCTGGCACTCGTCTTCACCCCGGTTTTGCCTTGTTTCACCTTGCTTCCTTGGTTTCATCTCATCTCTACATTTCCACTTCACTTCCCCGGTTTCACCTTGTTTCCCCAGTTTCACCTTGTCCCCACATTTCTACTTCGTTTCCTGGTTTCACCCCCACAGTTCTCAGTTAATCTCATCTTTCCTTCCATTCTAGTAATTGTCCCTGAAGTCCACCCATCGTTATATCGTCACTTTCTCTGAAACGCACTCTGTTGCACCCTGGAACTCATCTATTTTGTTCTAGACCACTTGTTCTACATCCCAGACCACCCGTTAATATCCTGAAGCACCCCAGAACACCGTTGTTATCTCGCTCCGGACTTTGTCCCTTTGCACCAAGTTGCATGTATCTAGCTACATCCAGTTTGCCATCATAAGGCCTTGCTTTGAAAGAAGCCCCTGAGGTCAGTAAGACCTGACACTCTGCAGTGTTCTCACTGTGCTTGGTAGGATGCAGACTGCATGTTCAAGGGGCTGCAAGGGTCCCAGCATGCTTCAGAGGTGCATGGCATGCTGAGAGAACCATGATTGGTGCTTGGTTTTGCAGCTGTAGCAGGCACGATGTGTGGTGGCAGAGCAGGGGTGGGACTTAGAGTGGATATTGTCAGGTTCTGCTGATAATGGGGCTTCTTCCAAAGCAGGGCCTTACAATGTGGACAAGATGTAGCTAAGTACACATGATCTGTGCAAGGGAACAAAGTCCAGATTAGATTGGAGGTGGTTTGGGACTGGAAAAGGTGTCTGGGGCTTAGGTAGCATAGTCTAGGATGAAGTATATGAGTCCCAGGATGCAGCAGGGTCTTTTTAGAGTAGTTGTAGGAGTAGCAGGGGGTTGAGAGACAATTAGAGTTAATGGAACAATGGTGGACTTTGGGGAATGATTACAAGAGTCAAGAGGAAGGTGATAATGGGGTCTGATGGTGACAGAGAAGGTTTGGGCATGGTTTGGAGATAGGAGTCGGTGGAGACAAGACAAGATTGGGGATGGAGTCAAGTTGGGAAAGTGATGAGTCAAATGAGACAAGGCCAGGATAGAGTAAAACAACAAGAGGACAATTCAGAGATGAGTTCAAGGGGTAAAATAGATCAAACACAATAATTCAGGGTTCACAAGTGAGTATATAAGCAAGATGAAGTCAAAGTTAACACAGAGTAGTTACTGTCAGACAATATCATAAGTAAAGACTAGGTAGATAATATATTAGTGAGTGAGTTAGGTGTTTTATATATAAATGATACACACCTCAGAAGCAACCACAATGGTGGTAAGCGACTGAGGTGTGGCGACATGAAAATTGTATATTAGTAAGAAATAATCAAAAAAGGAAATAACAATCAGATGGAATATATGTAGGCATAGAATCCTTGTATCAACAGTTACAAAGCAGTGTGCAAGTTCAAGGCTATGGTCATTTTAAGTTATTTCAATATCAAGGCTACCATACAAGTTGACTGGCTATGACTTAAGTACTCAAGAAGAAGGGACTTGTCCCAGACTGAGCCAGATCAGTCCCAGAGTACTGTATAGAGGTACTGTATAGGGCTACAGGGTGTATTGGTGAAGTATTTGGGACTGTATGTCAGGACGTCATAATCAATGGTGGTGGATGTCAGGATCGGCATATCAAGTGGTCTGGCATCAGGTGTCGGCTCTGGGTATCGGGTGTGATTACTGGAGTGATTGCCAGGTGATGCAGGTGGTTGCAGTGCCATAGGATCAGTCAGGGCTGATGTGGATGATTGCAGCACAATAGGATCAGACAGGGCTGATGCAGTGATTGGTGAGGGTTAGGGTTGGTGGGGTAGGGAACCTGGGCATTCAGGAGGGCAGAGCAACTAGTGGGGGAGGCAGGGTAAATGTAGAGGTTGATACACAAGATTGTTCTATCTGTAGCCAACAGCTACATTTTACTAAGTCTTCTGCTATTGGCTATTGTCAGGTCCTGCTGACTACGGGGGCTTCTTCCAAAGCAGGGCCTTACAATAGCGGACTAGATGTAGCTAGATACATGCAACCTGGTGCAAGGGGACAAAGTCTGGGACAAGGTTGGGGAAGTGGTCTGAGATGTTCTGGGATAGTTCTGGAGTGGTCCAGGATGTAGAAGGTGGTCCAAGATGTAGAACGAGTAGTCCAGAATGAAATAGATGAGTCCTGGGGTATGACAGGGTGCGTTTTAGGGAAAGTGATGAAGTAATGATGGGTGGACTTTGGGGACAATTGCTGAAACAAAAGGAAACACAAGAACAGCTGGATCTGGGGTGGTCTGGGACATGAACTGGGGAAACAAGGTAGAACCAGGGTGAAGACGAGTGCTAGGCAAAACAGAAAAGGCAACAAAGTCAAGTTCTGGTTGAGAGTCAATGAGTCGAGTTGAGATGAAGTAAGACGAAGTTCAGATTAAACAGTAGAGTTCGACAAAAACAGATTCAAAGGTGGACTTAACAAATTGAAGGTTCAAATCAGAGGATTCCATAGGTTCAAGGTTCACTGGGTTCACTGGATGCAATGCAGACGATAACGATAATACGTGTGGGCAGTTGTTTGGTTATTGGCAATATCAAGACTAGTGTACATGTTGGCTAGCTATGACTTAAGTACTTGACAAGGAAGGACTTGTCCTGGGCTGAGCCTGATCAGTTCCAGAGTACTGTATAGATGTATTGTATAGGGCTCTGAGATGTATTGGCGAAGAATCCTGAGACTGTATGGTGAGTCCTGAATTGTATTACCTCGATTGGAGCTGGTGGCATGTTAGGATCATCATATCAAGAGGTCTGACATTGGTTGTCAGGTCTAGGCGCTGGGTGTGATTGCTAGAGTGATTGCTAGATGATGCAGGTGGTTGCAATGCTGCAGGATCAGGTAGGATTGATGCAGGTGATTGTGGCAGGGTAGGATCAAACAGGGTTGATGCGGTGATTGCTGGGGGTCAGAGTCGGTGGGGCGGGGGACTTATGCACTCGAAAAGGTGGGCTGCTGGCAGGAATGCTGGGAGAAGACTTGGGGGTTGGATGAGGTATCCTGGGGTTGTGTGGTGTGCTCTGGAGATGGGTTGTGACAGATCTTTGGCCACCAATGCTTCAATTATTGCTGGCTGAGAAGACATGGCAGTAGGCTGTCCTAGCATGAATGATGAGGATGAGGTGGACACAGCAGTAGGCTGCCCCAGCATGACCAATGAGGACAAGGTGGATGCGGCAGGAGGCCACACTGGCATGAAGAATGTAGACGACACAATTGGTGGGGCTGCAATGACAACCATCCATGATAGGAGTGGCTTTACCCATCTGGGTTCACTGCCTACCCCCTCCTGGATCAGTAGCTTGCACTTTGCAGCATGGTCAATCTGCTCCAGTGCTGCTATGTGCTGCCTCTGCATCAGCTCGATCTGATCAAGCAATCCTTCCATTACCATAACTGAAAGGTTATCTTGCTAAAACAACGCTGTAGGAGGCACTGGTTGCCTTGCAGCCTCCAGCTGCTGCAACAGCACATCAGTGCCCACTTTGATTTGTACTCGGGGCACAACTTCTCTCCTGATACAGGCACCACAACACGTACATATGTTAGCACCAGTGCCTGATGATGGCTCGGTACTGACTGGTAGTAGTGGTCATGGTGCACTTCCTGCATCTAGCACTTGTAGTGCTCATCCTCCTGGTCCACCTCCATCTGATAATAGATGGGCATCTCACAAGGAAGCAGCTGCTCATGGCCTAGATAGGCCATGGCTGCATATTGCTGATACTCAGACACACTTAGCAATGGTTGTCTCTTTGGTTAACCTTGTGCAGGTCTTCCCCCCTTTCCAGAGCTCTGTGAGCTCTGTCCAGGCTTACTAAGGCCCTGCGAGGCCATTTTCTACTCAGTCTACATGTCGGTGATGTGTCAAGACAGAGAAAACAAGAAAAAGAAAAATCTGTAAAGTCCGCTAGGTGGACAAACACATGCAAAGTTCCAGCTACACACCATGCAGCATTGGACTTTGCCGTGGTCAACAAGACCACACTGTCCAGCCACCATTTGGACTTAGCCAAATTGTGGCCTCCATGTGCTCTATGCATGTCATGCAAGTTGCTGAGAATGCTTAACACCCTGTACTTTGAGATATCTATCCATTGCTGCAAGTGATTTACAATTTTTGAGGGGCTCCCATGTAGTGTCCCCTAAGCTCCATCGCACCTCAAATTTGAGGTGTCCTGATTGCATCCATCAATGGCCTATTAGGTCATCTACAAACCATTCTTGGTCATTGGCAGTGCCAAAATTGTAAGATTCAGGCGTTGCGCAGTTCAGAAACAGTGCATCATTATTTGCCACATATGGTTGCAACAGCAACACATGGAACTTTGGCATGATGCATCGTGCTTGCAACACAGATGGTAACTCAAGCACATAATTTGATGTGCTAGGCTCAGCTTCTAGGACCTTATACAGTCCTACCCATTTTGGACACAGTTTACTTGCCTAACCTTTGGGCAATTCTTGGTAGAGAGATACATCAAGCTACCTTTATCAATTGCCAGCTCCTTGCTCTGGCAATTATCAGTGTGGCACATCTGAAAGATGCGCACCTCAATAATTGCACCATGTGCAGATGCTAAATTCATAAGCACATTCTGTGCAAAGTCCTTGATCCCTCAATGCATCACTTCGTCCAAACAAAGTTCCTTGATCATGGATAGCATGTAGCCATTGTTGAGCTCAAAGGGAGCATATCCTGTGGTTTCAGATACACTCACATTGATTGCAAATTCCACCAATGGAATGCGATCCACCCAGTCCTTCTGGTCAGGACAAACAAAAGCTCTGAATATTTGCATGACATTGCGATTTGCATGTTCTGTCTGACCATCCGTCTGTGGATGAAATGAAGTTGACATGATCAACTTCACTCCAAGCAACTTGTGCAGCTCCTTCCACCATTTGGAAGTAAACTTAGAATCTCAATTACTCATGATTGAACTAGGTAGGCCATGCAGATGTACTATCTCCTTGAGATAGATCTATGATAGCTCCGATGCAGTAGTCATCATATTGACTGGAATCAGATGGACCATACTGGTCATGCGGCAGATAACTACCCATAGGTAGTTGAAGCCACATGACTCAGGAAGTGGCCCCACAAAATCCATGCCAATAGAGTTCCAAGTCTTCACTGGGACAGGAAGCAAATGTAGCTTACCAGCAGTTTCTGGTTCGAAGTCTTTGAACAATGACATGCTTCATATGTCAAGCAGAACTGATTTGTTTCCTTGGCCATCTGTGGTCACCAATATGCTCGACACATGTATTTGAGTGTCTTTTGATATCTAAAATGCCCAACAATGTTATGGGCTTGTTCTAGTATTGTCATGATTAATAATCTTTCCCGTGGTATGCACAGTATTTTTACATCTGCAGGGCTCATCATATAAATGAGCTGCTGCTTGATGACAAAGCATGGATGCTCCTTGGGTTTGTCGAGTATCTCGATGAAGAAAGTATCTTTCAGGTATCTTTACTGGATATGTGCACACCATTGCGCATCTCCTAGGTCAACAGTTACAGGAATAGGATTATTAATCTCCAACGCCTGTCTAACTGTTCAGTCATCATCACTAGATGACAAGTCTACTGCTGGCAAATCCTTGGCTGGCTGTGCATCAGCAATACCTTGAGCTTCAAGGTTTCATACTTCCACTTTCTCTTTGAGCCAATTGTTATGATGCAGTTTGCAAGCTGTCAGGTTCCACTGATGACAAGGGCTTCTTCCAAAGTGGGGCCTTATGATGTGGATGAGATGTAGCTAAGTTTACTGGCTCCTAGTTCAAGAGACAAAGTCCCAGGTGATTCCAGGGGTTTTGGTGGTGAAGTGAGGGGGAAGGTATAAGATATGATGTGGTAGTCTCAGCATAAGGTTGGTTCCAGGGTTGATATGAGTGGTCTAGAGCAAACTATGTGAGTCCCAGAGTTTCAGACGAGTGGATTGCGAGAGGATACAAGGAGTCCTGGAGAATTATGAGGGGAGTGGTTGGGGAAAGATGTGAACAGGTCCAGGAAAGGGTTTTGGGTGAAAACAAGACGAGGCCAGGGTCGAGACAAGTACCAGAGAAAGTGAGAAGGAAAACAAAGTCGAAGTTGGAGTTAGACAATGAGGACGAGACAAGTTTGGGTTGAGGATTGAGAAGTCAAGAGAGATCAATCAAGAGTTCACAAGTTGAAACAGAGTAAGACAAGGTTCAAACTAAAACAGTAGAGCTAATGAGACAGATTCTGAAGACAGACTTCAACAATTTGAGGATTCAGATCAAAGAGTTCCATGGGTTCAAGGTTCAATGGTTGCAATGTAGGTAATATCAAGACTACTGTACAAGTTGGCTAACTACAACTTAAGTACTTGAGGAGAAGAGACTTGTCCTGGGCTGAGCCAGATCAGTTCTGGAGTGCTGTATAGTCATACTGTATAGGACTCTGAGGTGTGTTGGCAAAGTGTCCTGGGATTGTATGATGAGTCTTGAGTTGTATTGTTCTGACTAAGGGGTGGCAGGTGTTGGGTCCAGCGCATTGGGTAGCTATGATGTTGGATGTTGGCTGTGATTGCTCGGGTGATGGCCAGGAGTCAGGTCGATCAGAGTTGATGCGGGTGATCATAGCATGTGGAGATTAAACAGGAGTGGTGCGGTAATAGCCATGATGCATTAGGCCAGAGTCAATGAGGTGGCAAACTGGGCAGGTTGGGAGGTGGCGGTGGTTGTGTTCTATTCTTTGTGCCAGAGTTTTGATTCTTTTACTGGCTAATCTTTTTGTCTTTGTGTAGAATGTTTTTCCTGCTAATTTGATCGTAGCTGTGCTGTCCCGGCCTTTCTCTCTGTATTGTGCTGTGTACTCCCTGTCTATGTCCATTCTATCGTCTTTTTCTTGTAAAACAAAGTAATCATTATCTTTTTAATTGATTTACATCATATCAGCACCTCTGTCCAATCAGGAAAAAGAGAGGGTTGCCTGATGGGATGGATTTGGGAGAGGTTAGACTTGCTGACCAAGCATGTCCCAGTATGGGTGGGTGGGAAAAGAAGGTGTCAATAGTTTGATCAGGCTGCTGATGCACTGCATGGTCCATCAGATGGGACGGCATAGCTGTGGGAGAAGAGTTTGATCAGGTGCCTATGGCTGGGTCTGGGTTGCCGGACTCCAGTTCTTTGGCATGCTGCCACTTGCCCCCCCAGCTGTCTCATACCATTGCGGGTTCTGAATCTTGGGATTGATCTCCAGAAGATACTATCTAGGTGCAGGGGGGGTTAGTCATGAAGCCCTTACTGGGAGTTCAGCTAGAGGAAGCCATGGCTGTGGTGATTGGGTTCCAGCCCTACACCAACCAGGCACTGGCAAGCATTGCTGAGAGTAAAAGAGTTTAGTAATTGGAATGGCATGTTAGCAACAGATGGGCCAGGGACTTAATGTGGGAAGTAGTATGAACCCGGATTAGGATCAAATTGTAGTAAAAAGTGGCTACGAGGTGTAACTGGCATGCTTGAAAAGGCATCTGGCTGGAGTACCTACCAGAAGTGTCCATAATTACTGCATCCTTGCTGTACTGTAGGATCTAGGACAGAATAGCTCATGATGTATTTTGACTAAAAATAGGTTCCAAAGAAAATAAATTAGGCTCCTCCTCTTCCTCCTCCAAACTTCTCCACCACTCTTTGAACCACTTTCCAGCCTGTCTCCTTGACTCTTGTCTCCGTTCCCCAAAGTCCACCTTTGCTTTCCAGTCTCACTTTGACTTTAATTGTTGCTCAACACACAACACATCATCTCCATAACTGTTTTAAAAGGACCCTGCTACATCCTGAGACTCGTCTACCTTGCCTCAGACTACTCTTTCCAGCCCCAGACTACTTTCACACATTTTGAACCACCTTTATTGGTCTTGGAAACCCTCTAATCTTTCCAGACTTTGTTCCCCTTGCACAGGTCTTGTGTATTTAGCTACATCTAGTCTGCCTCATAAGGCCCCACTTTGGAAGAAGCCCCTGTCATCAGCAGAACCTGACATCAAAGGCCTATACAATATAGCTATACATTACCTTGAGGCCTGATCTGGCTCAGGCCAGGACAGGTTCCACCATCTCAAGTACTTAACCAATAGTTAGCCAACTTATCCAGTACAAAACTTGAACCCCATGATCTCTACATGTTTGTGAACTCTGAACTTGTTTTGTGCTCTTTGACTCATCTCTGAATCATCTTCTCATTGCTTACTCTGTTTTTGGTCTCAACTTTATTGTCTCATCTCCATCCCAAAACTCAACTCTTTCTCCAATCTCATTTTGTTTTCTAGACCTTTCCCTCTATATTGCTCCCCAGCCTTATCTCTAGGCCCCAACTACCTGTTTCCCCAAACCCTGCTTTTACTTCTCCATCCTACTCTCTCTGTCCCCTTTAACCATCTCTAGTTTCTCAACTACTAATAAGTGACTGATTTTTACTAGCAATTGAGAGAGACATAGAGTTTTAGGTCCAAAGGAATGTCATAATACAACAAAAGCAATTTTGTCAAACTAAGTCCAGTGCAATAGTCTAAGAACTAGTCAGCTACGTCAGGCATATCCGCACGTTTCTCCTTCTCCTGGGAAGTGTGGCCTGTCGGAGGCATCGTATTATGCATAAATACCATTATGCACAAGGTCTCAATAGCGAGTAATCCAAACAGGAACCAGAGACCGGCTGCGCGTCCAGTCCACACTGTAGGCCCGCCATGACTTGCATCAACGCTTGTCTGGATGGAAGTGATGATGGCGGTTCCAGCCGCACATCCTAGCTGCAGAAAACAGTTAAATATAGAGCCTACAACGCCTGCCTTCTCGGGTGGAGTGGCAGCGAAGATGGCAATGCTACAGGAGTATAAATCAATCGTTAAGAGCATAATGAAAAGTAGTAACATACTTGACCGTAGTAAAAGCAATCGTAATGCCAGAAGTACCGAGACAGAATCCAGGAAAGACGAAACGCCAATAGTGCTGAGGCGAGTCGCCAAAAGGCAGAAGAAGCGACCCGGCTATGGCAACAAATTGTCCGAAGAAAATTACCCATTTAAGCGGGAATTTTTGTTGCAGGAGGCTGGACAAGAGGTTCATCGGAAAGCCTAGCAAACCTAGGGGAAGGCTGGGTAATAATAAGGCAATGAGCATGTCCAGTAAGTAACTGATAACTCACAAATGGAGTGCAGCAATGATCGGTGTCCACCCGTAAACATTTTGCCAGATCCACGAAAACAAGAGTTGGACTGCACCCCACCACATGAAAGGTAACGTCGCAGATGCAGCAAGGACAGCAAAATTTCTCACTTGCCAAAGACTTGGAGGTCTGTACTAACAGTTGGGCACAACGACAATATCCCCCAAAGGATACGCACATCGCAGCCATGTCTTCAGCAAGCCGTGCCTCCCAGACAAAGAAACCAGAGACTAGGAAAACCGAGATGATGAGCGGAGCCAAGCATCGTGCGGTGTCCCAGCCGATTACCGAACCGGTTGTCACACCGAATATGAACAGCACGAGGCCAGCTTGAGAAGAATTGACCGGCATTAGTGAGCAATCGAGCAAGCTTGATAAAAATCCTACCTGTCATCAAAAAGACACCGAAAAGATCAAGACGGCTGAAGCGTGCCTTGCCGAGTATATGTGTGCCAGGTGAAGGAGATAAAATAGCCACAACAATGAACAGAATCGCCCCAATGATGGCAAAAGTATAGAAAACCCACGGCCATGAAGAGAAGCTCACGATCAAAGCACCGATGATAAGTCCGATGACTTCGGCATCATTACTACCTCGTGTTTGTATATTTATACGAATGGAGATTACATACCGTTACCAAGAGCTGCGCTAGCTGCGAATAAGGAAACAGCTTTAGCTTGCTGCGCCGGAATCGGGAACAGATGGATGATGAGGTAGAGGGCAGAGGGCACAGTCAGAGCAGCTCCTTTTAGTTCTTGAATGACATTGCGAAATAATTTGATGGGGAAGACTTACCAACGCCCATCAAAGCGCGCAGGATGATTAGGGGGACTTGAGTTCGCACGAATCCTGCTGCCAAGGAAAATGCTGCAATCGCTGCAGCTCCTGATAAGAAGATGTGCTCTGTGGCGACATTGAGACCTCCTCAACAAGCCACAAGAATAGAGACATTTACTGGGGTTGTACAAATCGCTCAATCGCCCGCTCTATATAATTTGTTAACTCGCAACGACACATGCGGTAAAACAGCTTACACAGAGCAGAAGTGACGCGAAGGTGAGCTGATAGCCACTGATGAGCCAGACGGAGTCACTGTTTGAAATGCCAAGTTGCACGGATATGGGCGGAATTGCAGCAAAGAGAGAAGAGTTCGCGAATGTGTCGAGGAATTGGGCCAAACATAAGAAGACGAGAAGGACAACTTTTCTGGGGGTTGGCAATCCAGCCAACTCTTTGTCTTCAAGTGAATGCGATTCTGTGGAGTGGACGGCGTTGGACATGATGATTCTCGTGATGCAAAGTAATGTCTGGTTCTCATGTTTTATAGTCCGGATGCGTCCGACGTTGGGAAAGACGTGTGAATAATATGCTCAAACAGATTATGAACACTGGGACTTCCATGCGTTCTACCAGATGCCGAACCCCGTTGTTCCCGGTTATCTGACAGAAGCCTGAGATTGATTTCTCCATCTATACTCAATCGCGATACCCCTCAATATAAATCACCTCGACATCACAACGTGATCGGTGTGTAGACTCACCCCCTTATGTCAAGTCAGTGGAATGTACTATCAGGTGTAACTCCACGCCACCTCGACATCATAAAGTGATTCATTCGATGTGTAGACTTGCGGAATTTTTGAGATGGTCCGGTTCAGACCGAAATTCTGTTGCAAACCTTAATTTGAGTTGTGTATTGATCAGACGTTCCAAATCTATATATTACGAGCTACTAAGGTCCGTGCGTGAAAACGGGACCTGGGAGAATCTGGGAGATCTGAAACTGATTGCAATTTCTGAGATGGTCTGGTTCAGGCTTTCAGGCCAAAATTCTCCTGCAAACCTTAATTTAAGTTAGGAATCATGACAGAAATTCTGAGTCTGTTTTGGCATGGATTGTGTAGCTCATTGGGGCCTTTGGCTCCAAACCCCTCCACCAGTCAAAACTTGGATCCAGCCTGAACTTTTCAATCAAGGTCTTGTATCTATGCATTCAATGCTTGAATCCACTCAACTTCACTTTGTTCAGTCAGGCTTCATTTAAGCTTGTTGAATGGCCTTTGTCTATGAGCCTGTCCACTGTAATTCATCTATTTTCCTTAATCACACCATATAATTTTACACTACAGCTACTCAGACTTTGTAATCTTAAGATGTTCAGATTTGCTGTTGACACACAATAGCTGTCAGGGACTGCTAACCCAGGCTCTGCATAGAGGATTGGTAAACAAAGAGGTCAGAAGACATCAGAGAGGTTGACCAAAGGACTTCAGGAAAGTCTGATTGAAGTAGGAGTTTGACCAGAGAGAGAACAGAGGCAGTAGAGGAGAAAAAGAGGAGAATAGACTGAAGATTGGACTGAGAGAAAGGAAACAAAATTTGTTGAGGAGCAATAGAGAGAGTAAACAGAAAATAGACAGAAGTAGATGTAGGAAAAATTGTTAATACTAAGACTAATGACTGATTAAGGAGGTGAGTTCCTGCTATGCCTAGCTCACTATATCTAACCTGGCTCCAGTGTGATGCTTGCACAACTCACTACTCTGATGTTCTGGCTTGACTTCTGTGAAAAATTGAAGGATGACATAAATTTGATAAAAAGGTTTCCTAGGTGCTATTTTAGCCTCTGCATTCTGATTCATTACATCCCTAAACATCAAATAGGTGAGTACATGCCAAGAGAAGGCATGGGAAGTGACTTCACTCATGTCTGATCCTCTCTATTCAGCTGGAGTATACAGATGTCATACATTTTGAGTAAATAAATTGAATTCTAAACTTCTAATTCATTTGACAGCATCTTTTAGTACTAAATACCAAAATTAGAAATGCTCAAAAAACCATCCCAATGAGTGAACATTTCAAAAGGGCTATTACTACATCATTTTGATTCAAATTACATAAGCTGAAATGCAATTTGTAGCTACAATGTGATACTATTTTACATGATTTAACTAGATTTTAGATTCTTCCAATCCTTCATGCCAATTTCATATGACATGTTTGTGCAATGTGTACACTGTCTAGTATTTTTTTTCTTTCCTCTGTAGCCATCAGGTTTCATAATCTCATGCCCTGCAATTCAGGTATCAATCCAAGGCTGCAGGCTCTGAGCTATTATTGCAAGCACTTGATTGAACCTTAAATTAGAGGTTTGTTTCTTCTTGCCAATGAGGCCCCAATATCTCCTTGACAAACCATTCCTGTTCATTGACTGCCCCAAAGTCATGTGCCTCAGGTCTCACCTAATCAGGAAACAGGGTGGCATTGTTTGCATTATAAGGCCTAAGTAGGAAAACATGGAACTTAGGCACAATTCTTCCAACCTGCAGAGCTGCAGGCAGCTACAGTATATAGTTTGATGTACTTGGTTCAGCAACTAAGATCATGTAGGGCCCGATGCACCTCAGATACAATTTGCTAGCTCTTCCCTTGAAAAGATTCAAATTCTTAGTCAACAAATATAAGAGGAGTTGCAGATGTTGCAAAAGAGGGAAGTGTGGCATCTAGTGGATAAAGCTAAAATTTCAGCTGGGAAAAAGGTGATTGGGTGTAGATGAGTGGTTGCAAACAAGTTTTATGTAGAGGGAAGGTTTGTAAAGAGGAAAGTGTGTCTGGTTGCCAAGAAATACTCTCAAGTACTGAGTGAGGACTATGATGAGACATACACAGCTGTTGTCTGGCTTGGATTACTTTGCATAACTAGCTATGCTCAACCCAGAAATCTAGCAAGTGGATTTTCATTCAGCATATGAACATCAACAGTGTTCCTGAATTCCAGGTGTTTATGGACATACTACCTGTGTTTTTAGGAAGAAAGAAAATGGAGCTCTTGAAAACCCTTTATAGACTGATGCAGTGAAGGAGATATTAGTTCTAGCTATTAGATGGAGCTTACAAGGATCTGGGATATAATACATCACAAGGTGAAAAAAATGGGGGAGAAGCACACCATTACCAACACCCTCACTAAGAATATTTTTGGAGCATCTTTGACAAGTGCTGGCACAGAACTGGAAAAACAAGAGCTAGAAAATGTCTACAACATCAAAGATTTAGTCTTTTATCCTGGACATGGCTATCAAACAAGACTGCAAAGTAGGAACCATCTCCTTATTGCAGCAGGCATACCTCACATGAGTGCTCAAATGCTTTGGGATCTCAGACTGAAACCTTCACTGCACACCTTGTCAACTGGCATTTAACTCACCAAATCCATGAGCCTGCAGACCAAAGCAGAACATCATTTCAGGACCAACAAGCCATGTAGAGAGGTACTTTATGCAGTTCTAGTACTACAGTTCTTTGAAACCTTGCACATGTCCTGCCAGAAGAAAAAACCTACACTAGGCCTGCCTTGTGGTAAAATTTTCATTTGGTGTGTTGTAATCCTACTGATTGTTTGAAATATTTACAATTGATCACCTTATTGTTGACAAATATCTACTGTCATATGTATTGACCTTTGGTCAGTCTTTGGCTGAAAGTAGTACATGCTGACAAGTGTTTTGTATTGCAGTATTGCATAGTATTATGATGCAATGTCAATTAATCCTTGCATAAGAGTGTGACTTTCATTATCGTCACGCACAGAAATCAAATAGTGACTGTAGCAGTATCTGCCAAATTAGATAATAGCACCAATGGATAAAACTTGGTATTTCTGTGCATTACAACAGCCCATTCTATTTGATCCTATGTTCTTCCTCTCATCCTCCTACCTTTGTCTTGCATCTATTTCTTATTTTGGAGATTTTTCTGAGATCTTGCCACTGCAAAGCACTGCTACTCCCTTGGCCAATTGCCACAACCAATTGTGAAGCTTTTCTTCCCATCACGCACTAGCATTTTGTCAGGTGGTGGTGGTGGGAGGCAACACATGCTGACAAAGGTCTGTCTGGTAATGGCAGAGAAGGTGATGACGGAAACAGCAGGTAGGTTTGTAGCTTATGCTTCCAAGAAGGGAAAGTAGCAGGAATTGTTCATAATCATTGGCAGATGTTGGCCATAGGCGGTTCCTGTTGGTGGAAGGGGGATATCACCCCACCTAGCCGGCCGTGTGATGATGATCAACTGGTAGGAATGGGGTAGGAAGGTTAAACTAAAATTACAAGGTCGAAAGTGTTCCATCAAACAGCAGTTCTGTCATCTTACATTTCCTCCCTTGATTTCGATCTGACAGTGACAGAAGAAGTAATGAATTCTGATGCATCATGCGGCAACAACTACATCAATCCAACGTTTCAACTTGACGTTTGATGCTCGGAGTTCTCCGCACTTTGTACAGCATGCTGCCATAAAGTACTTTGATTGTGTGCATATAAAAGTCAATGAGTTGTACTCTACCAAGTCCCGTCCAAGGTTTCTTCTGTCCAAGGTTTCTTCTGTGACATCTTATCACCAACCGTGAACATGGCTGCTCTGACGTGGGGCTGCCAGTTGATAGCTTACGTGTTCGATGCAGTGTAAGCATATGCCTCCAAAATGACATCATTTTATTGACCGAAGCATTAGGATATATGGCATGGGTGCTGTAAAGTCCCCACCAGCTCTCTCAGCTGTTCAAGTCTCATACTTCGATATTAGCTATTGGTGATGCAGTATTTCCGCTCTCACAGTAAGCACGATAGCGTCTTGATTCGATCTGCAGTGAGCTTCATTAAATATATTTGTATGATCCGCTTATCAACCTCCTTGTAGGTCGCACTGCTTTTGTATGCCAGACGGTTTAATTTCTCTTCTAGACAAGCTGACCTTTGGCAAGCATATTTGCAACACTACAGTTGATTTTCCTAAGCCACCAGGTGTACATCGACTTCGTCACTTGGTTTGCAATGCCAGATAATTTGGACATCATTACATTGTATGCTCTAGAACGTTTACTAGCTTTTCCATATGTTTTCTAAATTTGACTTGAAGCTCGGCTTCTGCTCAACTGCTCTCGGTCGTATGTTTTCTTTTCTCCAAGATTCTTAGCCATCTCACGGAATATCTAGTATATGACGGCTTTCACTGCCCAATAGTGAGTCTCTTTTTAAAGCTCATCCTTTCCTGCAGCTCATTCTTCCCGAGGTTTTTTGCGAGTCGAATCTGGATTTGTAAGCTACCTCTTGGTGTCAAGTGCAAGTTTTGATGGATTTATTGAGTCTCACCGCCCTCTCGTCGTATCATCTTTGTTGCCCCTGTAGTAAGTTTCTTGTTAGAAGCAAAATCATGGTCAAATGACACTTATGCAGGTCCTCCTCTCGTTCTTACAAATCGGTCAGTATCATCTTCGTGTGGGTTTGTTGCATAGTTCATTCAAGTTCCTCAGGGTTTGGGATCAGTAAGGCTTGTGTGTTATTGTACGATTTTCATCTAATTTCTTGTTCAGCTCAGACAATCCTTGTGTGAGTGAAGTGAATACCCTCTAAGAAGTAATATAATTGAAAGACATCTCCTTTGCAGCGTTCAAGTTGGCACCTTTTCCCATCTCGAGTCGACCGTGGTAAACCTTCATCAGGGTATTGTATGAAGTTGATAACCTCTCTTCTCCGCAGAGATATACTTCCACGCAAGCGGGATGTACCGCGGCTTGCGACATAGTGATTACGTTTATGCTTTGTTGGCTGCTTCATAACTCGAGGACAGGCTTGAAAAAGTAGGTCTCTTGTCCATTCACATCCCTACGAGTCAAATATCTGTCGTTCAGGACAGATTCAGTTGTCGACAAACTCATCTTGTATGCAATCAACCGTGGTGCAGCCACAAGGTACGAATGGTATCGCTGTGTTCCTAACGTATATTGAACATGGGAGGAAGTCTTGCAGCATTGATGAATCTAATCCTGGTGTGTCTTTTGTGAATATTTGGACCAAACGACACTTAGGGGCTCACAGTTTGTCTCCGTTCCTAACACGTTTATTTTGTGAGCCTCCATGCAAATCACATGACGTTGTGCTCATGGACTTAACCTCAGCATGATCTTTCTGTTGCCAAGCTGCCAGAGTGCGTTTCCGATCTGTCCATTGCCAGTTGACTAAAGTGAGGTATAGTGTATGTGCTGTCTGTCGTAAGCATGTGAGTTCCGTATCTTCTATGCGTCCCTTTTATTGACGTACTTTGCCCCAGGTTGACTTCCAGGGAGTCCTTGCGACAACAGTTGTGGAAGGGGACCAGCGATCACTCCAGCATTCCTATGGAGAACTTCAGATCTAGGGGGCCTACTGATATAAGGATTGTATGATAACTGCTATAACAAGCAAGGGTTTTTGACTCTGACCTTTCTCTGACAGGACAAATCTGTTGTTAGTTGGCAAGATGGAGCTGAAAGGGGTGGAGGGCTGAGCAAGTCAAATTTGATTCCATCAGTCTGACCAGATGAAGGGCCATTCAGTCTTCAACTGCTTACAATCCATGAACTATCAGGTGTTTGTGTACTTATAACTTGCTTATGTGACCAGAAATTATTAAAATTAGATGATTTAATGGATTTTGTCTCACAATTTGCTTTGATATGTTTCCATCCTTAAAATCTTCATGTAACCTCAAACTCTCTCACCATACACAACCTTATATCATCAAAAAGGCCTTGAGGTACCTGCTTATATGGGCCATTACAAGCATGGCATAAACAGATCAAGAAAATCATGCTACTGGATGATATGTTTGTATAGGTAGATGAAAATGCTAAATATTGAACTGGAGCACAGCCAGAGCACAGCAGTTGAAATAGCAATGAGATCAGAAACAAAAGCATAGCAGTCAAGCAAGAATAATGCAGTAGTGAAGAGAAAGACTGGAACAATAGAGCTAACTACAGAGGAGATCAGTAGGGAGATGGTATATCAAAATAAAATTAACTAGAAGAAAAGGTGAAGGCCAACTTGTATAGCATCAGAAAGGCACAGAGGGGAATGAAAAACCACATACAAATTCAATTTAAGCCAGTAAGATTTTATCAAATTATTTTAGATTTAGCTAGAGAATATACACCTATTACTTGTCTCATCTGACAGTCACCAACAGTATACCAATGATCATATTATAGTGATCAAAATTTGCTCCATATATCGACATACTTCTTTTGCAGATGTTCCAAATGTCTTTATCCTGACTTCCATGCCAAATTGTACCACAGTGCAGCTACCACAGTTCCCAACTGGAGCATCAATGGCTCCTCCAATGTAGCTGTTGGCTACAGATAGAACAATCTTGCGTATATCATGCAGTAGCTGAATCAGACCGCAATATTGGAAATGACTAGATACATTATAAATACAAGATGTTACCCTTATGTAATCTACAGACGTGCATCAAAGACGCACGTTGGGGTCTAAATATGGTACAATATGTGTTGTAGGTGCAAAGGCTATAGTATAGGTAACCTTGCTGGTTACACACCCCCTCTTTAGACTGTTGCATGGTCTATATACAGTACACTTGGCCCAGTGCATGGGCCTGGGTGGCAAATCAAGTATGATTTGTGAGTCCAGAGTATGTAACTAGTTGGGTTACCTGTACTATAGGATTTGTGCTCACAGCGCATATTGTACCATATTTAGCATCTGACACATGCCCTTGATGCGTGTCTGTAGACTACATAAGGAGAACATCTTGTATTCACAATGTATCTAGTCTAATCTGATAATTTGATCTGATTCAGCTACTGCGTGAAACATGCAGATTGTTCTATCTGTAGCCAATGGCTACATTTTTTTGAATCTTCTGCTATCAGCTTTAGACTCTGGGCTCTTGTAACCTTACTAGGCAACACTCATCAAACTTCGCAACTTCTTTTCTGCCATGTCAACATCTGGTTTCATGGCTGACTCGTCTGAGCAACCACCAGGTGGCTCCAAACCATCTGAGACACCTTCAGCATCAAAATACCAGCCCCCGCCAAAACAGGATGACAGAGAAGCTCATGATATGAGCAAGAGCTTTGGCATGCCAGGGGGATTATCTGTATCATGGATAAAGGCGATCTTGAACCCTGGTCCTAGACCAGGGGACAAATCATCTGCATCTGGGTCGTTGCTACTAGCAACAAACATACCCTCTTTGATTTACCCAACTTTGCCTGACAATACTATGTTCACATCAGAGGCAATGGGCGATCCCATCTGATATGTGGACACGACACAGGGAAGCGCCCTCATGCACAGAACTCCATTTAGGACTGCACAGCCTGAATATGGGGCCAAGCCAGGACCAGATTTGTCATCAGACCAGACAACACAATAGCAAGGAGCAAGTCCAGCCACAGAGACAGGACTGACCGATCTAGAGAAGGGGAAGGTGCCTTTAGTGCCTCTAGTAATAGAGGAGCATGTAGACAGTGGCAAGGAGCCATCAATGAGGCATAAGGACCCTAGGGAAGTTTGGGGCTTAGAGCCTGAACTGGACTCCTCTGATAAAGAGGAGGATACAAGGTCACTATCAACCTTGTCTGTCCAGCTGCAGCTGGTTTTTTTTTTCTTTTCTTTTTTATATCAAAATTATCGTGTCGGGCACATAGTGCCATGGTACACGGTACGACTGGGTCTATTTAAGCTACAAGGGCCAAGGAAGTCCGCACCCCCCCGCTACGCGGAGAATGAGTGGGCCGGTTTTCCGTCACCGTTTTTGACCTCGCCCCCCTCCTAAAGACCAGGGCCTCATGGTGTGCGATGAGTGGCTTTGTGTTCGGCTGCAACGAGAGCCACCCGCAGGGGCAAGTGGCAGGGGGGTCGAGCAGCACAGCCGCAGACCCTACCCAAAGGGAAGACAGTAAAGTAAGTGGTTGGGAGGGAAACAGGCTGGTGCCGACAATAAGTATATGTGAATAGAGTAGATAGGAATGCGAAGGGGATTGATTGTTCAGGGCCTGGCCCTGGGCGGCGGGACGAAGCGTCTCGTGGCATGCATGAATCTGAAAAGGTGTTTTGAGGTGTCTGCAGCAGAGAGGAGGAAGGACATGGACTCAGCTTTACAGCGGAGCACGCGGCGTAGGTGCTTGTGTCTCTCGTGGCGGTAGTGGAGGCAAACGAGCAACATGTGTCACACGGTTTTGACCACGATGCCCCCGCAGTGCTGGCAGACCGGGGACTCAGACCGTTGTATGCGGAACAGATGGTGGTTGAGCGCAATGTGGCCCGTGCGTAGCTGGGTGAGAAGAGCCAAATGACTCCGGCTGAGCGTCTTGGTTAGGTCCACGTAGCGCTTGGATGGCAGCGACTGGTCCAGCATGTGGATAAGCGGGTACCTGGGCAAGGTCTTCCATCTGCGCTTCCAGGAGGACCGGAGGGACATGAGCGCGGCGTGTCTCATTGCTGCGATGCTAGAGGGTAGGGGCTTCCGTCGGAGTGTCGGTGGGAGAAGCTTTGCTTCGCTGGAGAAGCCTCTGGCCGCCTTCTTTGCGAGGCGGTCCGCTCGCTTGTTGGGTTCAAAGTTGACGTGTCCTGGGGTCCAGTGGACCTGCAGGTCTATCACCTTACTGCGGCGGTCAGACCAGTGGGCTCCACTCCGCAACGCGTCTCTCCTTTCCCGGGCCCTGAGCAGCCTGTCCTGCTTCACATGTAGTAGTTCGGCCGCCGTGTGGACCTTGTCAAGGAGGTAGTGGCCGGGATGAGGGCATTGGTTGAGGAGGGCTTTGATTGAGGCTTGGCTGTCGCTGCCAATGATGGCGGTGGCCGGGAGCCTGCGACCTAGTTCAGTAAGCAGGAAAACAGCGAGGAGTATACCTATAATCTCTGCCTTGTAGACCGTGTGCTTGGTGTCAGGCCCGAGGTGGTAGCATGCCGACTGCTGCTCCCTGCCGTCAACAAAGAGGACAGCTGAGGCACCGACCCCCCCTTCGTAACTTGAACCATTGCAGTACACCGCTGCCGGGGCTGCCTGGAGTAAAGAGGCAGCTGACGCCAGGGCGTCATCCTTGTTGTCCGCGATGTGGCACGAGAATGAGGGGAGATAGTTGGGGCGTCTGCGTACGGCGTCCACTGTCTCAACTCGGTCTGGGATGACCCCGGTTGTGCGGAATAGGTAGTGAAGGGGGATTTGTGCCTGGTGACAAAACGCTTTGCTGCTCTGCAAACAATTGCGTAGAGCGGGTGAGATACCAGCAGGTCTATGGGGAGGAGGTTAGTGTGAAGGTCCAGGACGTCGCCTGCTGTGGTGCTCAAGGCACCTGTGATCAATTTTGCAGCTCGCCTCTGCGATGGAGCAACCTTCTTGGTGGCCGCAACAGAACCAAGTCTCTTCACCCCTGAGGGGGAGTCATGGACTGCGGTGAACCAAACGTCTGCTGCGTACGTGATTGCAGGGACCACCACCATATTGTACAGCTGCCGCATCCTGTGCGCCGGCATTCCCTTAGACGGTTGGGACAGTCTCGCGACCTGCAGTGTCCACCACGCCGCTTTGGCTGCCACATGTTGCGTGTGTGCATTCCATCGCAGCTTGGGGTCAAAGATGACACCGAGATATTTGTAAGTCTCGACTGAGGGCACGACTTGGGTGGACAGCGAGCCGTCAGGATTAGCCCTTTGCAGGACGAGGCCCTCAGCCGCAGTCGGGCGGGGGGACCTCGGGAAGTCCATGAGCGCCAGCTTTGAGAGCTCAAAGGGCAAGCTGTGGGAGGTAGACCAGTCGAAGCCACCGTCCGCACGCTGCATCATGTCGGCGAGGATGTTGTGAGTTTCCTCGAGGGTTCCTGCCACCGCAAGAAACATGGAATCATCAACAAACCCGTACAAGAACTCGGATTTGGCTGCTGGTGGGGCCGTCAGTATGAGCGGCGCATTGTAAAAGGCGTACAGAATCATTGAGAGCGGGCAGCCCTGCGTGGTGCCTGTCAGGACTTCGAGGGGGTCCGAGATGAAATCGTCGAATTTGAGTCTTGTAGTATGGCCTGTGAGCATCCTCCGGATTAACCGGAGGTAGCACTCCGGAACCGCACGCTCCCTCATGTTGTGAAGTAGGCGTTCATGGCCGGTGTTCGGAAAGGCGCCCTGAACGTCCAGGAACAGCGCCGAGGCGACCTTACCCGCACGCCAGGCATCCTTGATCCTACTGACCACTGAGTGCATTGCATTGGTTGTATTGCACCCAGGCCGGCCGCCGAACTGTCCGGCTGGTAACATCACGTGTTTTTCAGCTAGGAAAGACAGGTCAGCCGCAACGATGGTAGACAAGAGCTTCCCAATCGTGTTAAGGAGCCCAATAGGCCGGTAGGCCTTCGCCACATTGTAAGCCGGTTTGCCCGGTTTACGCAGGACAAGCGTGGTTGATGTCAACCAGCTGTCATGGTAGACATCGAGTTCTAGTACTGCCCTGAAAATGTAGACGAGATGGGGAACAAGGGTGTCAGCGCATTTCTTTAAGACGACATTAGGGATCCCATCAGGACCCGGCGCCTTAAAGGGCCGTAGACCGGCTATGCCATCGCGTATGTGTTTGTGGTTGAAGAAGCATATATCCGGCAGGGGGCGGGGGTACGCCGTGCATGGGATAGTGGGGGAGGGGGGAGGTAACAGGAAGAAGGACTCAGCTAGTACACGTGCTTTATCGCTGTTTGAAACTGCGGTAGTTTCCACGCCGTCCGCAGCCGTCTTGAGCTCGGGCACTCTAGCACTGGAGAAGTCAGAGGGCTCGCTGACAACATACTTGTTGGCCATGTAGATCTGCCGGGCATCGATGTGTTCCAACCATTCTTCCCAGTGCTGAGCTTTGGCCTCACGAATCTTCTGCGCCATGAGCCGCGAGAGCCTGTCGGCCTCTGCCCTGGCTGGATGCCCTACGACGTCACGGAACCTGTAGGCAAGGGTATTAGTGCGGTTTTGCTCCCTTTTGAGGGCTGTCAGCTCTTCATTCCACCACCTCTTGGTGAAAGGGCATGGGGAGCGAGTGGGAACAATAGTATCATCTTCAATCACCTCCTGAATAGACGCCGTCAGCGCCGTTACTTTCTGGTGGAACTCCTCTGCCGAGCAGATGCGGCTTGCGGGGGGGAGGGGGGTCAACTTCTCCTTGAGAGCGTCGTTGAACGCCGCCCAGTCTACACACCGAAAGTCTCTGGAAAGCGCAGGCATGGAGCGTTGAACCGGTAGGTCAATCACCGTGACCACCGGCAGGTGATCTGCAAGGGGGGGGTGCAGCGACAGTTTCACGTCGCACGAGACAATCAGATCGGAGCAACCGTGGTTGCACCAGACGTTGTCCGGCCTGGTCCATCGGTCAGCCACCGTCTGGAGTGTGGGGAGCCCTGGCGGGAGTGCGAGCTCCATATCATGCGTGCTTAGTAAACGGAAAAGGACTCTCAGGTCCTCCTCGGAAGAGTTAAGGTGACGGTTCTCAACCGACTCCCACATTGGGTGATGGCAATTAAAGTCACCTAGCCATAGCGTAACGGTGTTGTCCGATGGCCGGGCTGAGGATGCATTAGCGTGTAAGAAGGTAGAAAGAATGGACAGACTGTTGTCGTTAAGACAGTCGTTGTAGATGTTAAAAAGGGTCAGCGAGCCATGGGCTCCTTGAACACGGATGGCAGTGATGTCAGGGGACATCACCTCAAGGAAGGAGTAAGAGTCTGAAGGAATGTTGGAGTTGATCAGAAGGATGGAGCGGGGGCGGTCGCAGCCGTCTAGGCGGTGGGTCGGAGGGTAGCGCACAACCCAGCGAGAAGAGGCTCTTGTCTTGCCCAGCCTGTCAAGGAAAGGCTCCTGTAGGGCTAGGATGTCCCAGTCGTCTGGGTTGGCAGCGTTGAGCATGGCTGTTTGAGCAACGTCAGACTTCCGCACATTCTGCTGCCAGACCCGTATGCGCTGCGGGGCTCCAGGGTCGTGACTCATTCAAGAGGACCGGGAGTCTGGGGGGCACGGGCACTTGGGCGGACAAAGTCTAGCAGGGAGGCCTGGTAGCGTAAACTGGGTGTTGGAGCTGCTGATGATTCGCGAACAATCATTGGCACTGGATTGGGTGGAGCGGTAGAGCTCTTCTTTGGGTTTAGTACCCAGGTGGCTGGGTCCCCGGTTGGGAAGTAAGGCATACTGTTTTCTGGGTAGCGGGCGTCGAGATCGTGGCAGCGTTTCACAAACTCAGGGCAGTTCCTGGAGGTGCTCGCATGCGTGGAGTTGTCACCACAGGAGGCGCATCTGGCACAGGAGTTGCTTGGGCAGTCCTGGGCCTGATGGGCGTTACTAGAGCAACAGGCGCAACGGGCAGGGTTGGTGCACTTAGCTCTGAGATGTCCGAACTCATGGCATCTGTTGCAGCGCATGGGTTCCTTGAAGTCCTTCCGGATAATCACTCGCTGTCCAGCTATGAAGATACGCTCACGAAGGAGGATGTTAGCAGCTTCTGCCATTTTACACGACATTTTGATGGAGGCCAGAGTCTGTGATGCCAACCTGTTCTCGGCCTTCTTGAGCCATGTCGCCGCTGTGACTGAGCCCGTCGGGAGGTTGTTTTTGTTTTCAAAGGCAGTCAAGTCCGTCGGGCTGGAGGGGTCAAATTCGCCCTTGCAAGGGACAAAGCGTACGATTAGGCTGTGGGCTTTATCTATAACCTTAGCTGTGGATCCGAAGCTGGCCGTTGCCACCTCCCAGTCGGGGTCTTGAGCATAGCCTCGGAACCGCTCAGCCGAGTCCGCCGAGTCGAATTCCAGCAGGTAAGCCCCGCGTGCCAGCGCCGCGATGCCTCGGATCCGGGTGGGCTCTGTTAAGGACAGGGTCAGCGATTCATCACCTGTCATCAGGTCGCTCATGGCTTTGTCGACTTCGGTGAGGTGTTTGTTGACCCGCATGCGTAGCTCGTGGTTGCCATGGGGGGAGCGGTCCTGGGGAGCCGAGGGGTCCCCAAGCTCGACTTCGACCAGTACGGTCTTGGCGTCCCTGAGGAGCCTCTGCTGGAGGTGGGTGTGTTGAGTAGACAGGTCGGGGTTGAAGCCTGCCGGGATCTGGGATGGGGCTGGAGGCCGGTTAGTTGCTGCGACCCCTGCCCACGTGGGGGGGCAGGGAACCACACGCGGATGGTCAGGTAGGGAGCTCATCTTAGTGGCTGTCTTGTTCAGAGAGCGTGAGGCCAGCACAATCTGCTCGGATACCTCTTTGAGGGCTACCGTGGTCTCGGCTTGGGAGGTGCTGGTGGCAGAGACGAACTCAGATGAGGTCGTCAGACTGGCTGTGGCATCCCTGATGCGACCGAGGACCTTGGCTGCAACGACTTGCGCTATAGCTTCGGCCGACTGATCGTTGATCTCGTCCTCCAGCAGGAAAGCAACCGCTAGGACTGCGTTTTGCGCGTCGGAGTCGAGTCGGGTACCCCTAGTGACCAAGGCCGCGGTCATCAGCATGCGGACGAGCTTCGTGCGGTCATACGGTTCCCCGGCGAGGATCCACCCTTTTGTTTCCATCCAGCGCCTGGCATCGTTGGCTGACTTCACCGGGCCGTTGTCGCCACTGAGGAGCATTCCCATGTCAGCGCGGGTCGGTAGCTGTCAGGTTTGGGGGGGGGTGTCCGGGGGGCCAAAACCGCCGGGCAGCTGCCTGGACGAGTGCCTGGTGGCTGCAGTCATTCTCTGCGGGAGTTTACCACGATTGGGGGTAATATTAAGGAGGGTAGTTGGCTTGTTGGGCCAAAGATGTGCGCCAGATGCGCAGGAAGAATTAATTATTGCTAGCTAAACTTAAAGACTGACCAGGACCCCGGAAGGGATGATGGAAGTCAAAAGTCAAGAAGCGTCCCCACTGCAGCTGGTACTGGACCGTTTTCCAATGGTGTACAAGGAATCAACACAAAAGCGTTTACAGCTTTACATAGTAAGGCATTTACAATTATTGGACACTAGAGGCCAGCATGTATCTAAGTCGGACTTGACTGAATATATAGAACAGATATTTGAGCTTGAGCTCAATGAGTATATTAAATGCAAGCTAGCTTGTGAGACAGCAACATTAACCCACGCCAGATGAATCTGTAGACTATGACGCACTGTTGCATCAATGTGAGCCAAACATTGCAGAGGCAATGGACATGTTGAATGCACCTCAGCAGGCCAATGAGTCCCAACAGGACTATGAGAGATGGCAAAATGCCACATGGTGGCAAGCCAACATGAGTGGAAT
>JABAJZ010013693.1:18268-28788 GCA_018857265.1 Termitomyces sp. T32_za158 | reverse complement strand
TGTAGCGCTGCAGTAGCCTGAGATAATAAATCCTCAATTTATGTCACGCCAACTAATTATCAATTAGATATGTAGGGGTTCACAAGGGGTTCACATCATTTGAGGGGTTCACAAATAGAATTATCCTATCAATGGAAAAGCCAGATACTTTTCATCAATTATCAATTGATTCGGACGTTTTATGTTTAAACCATTGTTCAAATGTACTGGCGCTCCGGAGTGATGCCCCTCCTGTGAGTCACTTGCCAAACTTAAAACACTTTCCCGTCGGATCTCGGTTCAGGTGATGCAGGTGCCAGATTCGTTTCTTCAAAGATAGGCTTTATCCACTTCTGTTACGTCTTACTTCTCTCCCTCATCTTTCCTTCACTATGCCTGATGTTCAGCTTTCGTAAGTATGTGGAACTTGTGGGATTGATCATGTGGAACAAGCTTCTCCTCAGTTTTGGCCCTATGTTAATTGGAGTCTTCCTCAACATGATTCTCTACGGAGTAAGTGCATTGCTTTGCATCAGCGTAATGACTGTCAACACATTTACTCTCTAGGTCCTAATAGTACAGGTAAAGCAACACTCCGATATTTGCTATGATTGCCTTCTAAACTGTCAACCCAAGACATACAACTACTATCGTTTGTACAAGAAGTGAATCTATTCTTACTACATGCGTGTTGGCAAAGGCTAAATTTTGACAGAGACGTTATTTGGATTCGGATACTTGTAAGTCACAATCTCATGTACTTATGCGAATTGACTCGGATTGTACCCAGGTCATTTATTTATTTACTGTCGAAACGGCAAACAGTGCCTTTGATATGTTCATTATGTATGAACCCTTGATCATCCGCTTTGGTATGCCATTTATTTGCTCTGTTACCTCTCTATGAGTGATTTTGCTTATTCATTTAGGTACTACACAAGCAACTACGGTCTTTCCAACGCGTACGTAGTCCCAATGTTCACCGTGAAGACTCGCCGTTCATTTCTTACTCATAGTATTTGCCAGTGGTATGCCTCGTGACAATATATACCATTCATCTTCAGTTCTGACCTGATTGGTGTATAGAACCCATTGTCGTTGTAAGTGTCTGCCTTGGATCATATTCTTACTTGTTGTTGGTAATGTTCGCAGGTAGCTGTATCTACCCCCATTCAGCTGTTTTTCGCCTGGCGCGTCAAGAAGCTCACAAAGTCCATGTGGATTCCCTTTGTAATCTCGTCCTTTTCAATCGTTTCTTTTGGTAAACACACTCTATGCTGGTCTGATGCTGTAAGATTCTTACCTGAGGCATAGGGGGTGGATGCTGGACAGGAAGCAAGATTGCCATCCTGAAACTGTTTGAAAAGAAACCCGAACTCCATACCCCAGCCCTTGTGTGGTTCTTGTCGGCCTGTGTTGCCGACGTCTTAATCACTGTGTCTTTAGTCTACAATCTTGTAGGTCCACGCTCATCAAATGCCTTAGACAGTAGCTTACTTATTTCTGCAGTCAAAACAAAAGACCGGTTTTGCTACAACCGACGACGCCATTTCAAAGATCATCAGGAGTATGTCTCCATCATCTGTATTGTAAGCCCTAGCGCTGACAATGCGCAGTGACCGTTCAAACTGGGATGTTGACGTGAGTTCCGAATAGCTGTTTTCAACGACATCTGTGTTTATCTGATCCTCGAGTGCCATCTGTGCCATTGGTGATGTGGTGTTCTTTATGAGTCAGTCTACTAGCTTGTTTTTACCCTTTGCATCTTCACTGAGAATGATTCCAGCCCTTCCTGTACGAGCAATGCTTTTGATTTCTGACATTATATGACGATCCCTGACCACAGCATACTGCCTTGTAAGTGATTTTCCACCTCTTTACATTCTAACATATAACCATGAAAGAAACTTCTTGTGGGATCTCGCGCTGTCAAAGCTTTATTCCAATTGTCTCCTTTCAACGTTGAATGCAAGAGCTTCTTTGATTGAGAAACACACAAGTTCATCACAAGCTGCTAGGGTCTATGCCGGAAACGTGCGACATCAAGTAAGTTGATCTTTCTGTGTCCAAGATCAAGGATGTAACAGTATTTTCAAGACCGATACATTCGATATTTCAGTAAGTCGCAATTTCCTTTCATGTCAGCTGTACTAAGCACTCTTAGCATGATAATTTTACTTTTCCGACACTGGATCTTTTTGAGCTTGAAGCTCAAGAGACATCCGACCCGGTAGCCTCATATAATCAAGGTCCCCAGTTCGGAATTACAGTGACAAAAGCGAATTCCAAAGCTTTGTTTCCAGATCCTTCCAAAATATCTCCCTCCATAGCTTGTGGAACGCAGGGAAGATTCACTGGTACATCCTTGCAAAAGAAATATGACCCGGTATCCAGTCTGTCAGACATTGTGCAATCACGTAACAATCTCAGCATTGCTAACCCAATGTAGTATTTCATTACAATATCGCATCCTTTCCTTTGTGATACAAAAATCTAAATTTTAGCATGACTTGTCGTGATAACTACTCTCGATGTCCCAAGATCCTTGATTACAAGTTATACACAAACCACGCCGAGCGGTCACCAAGCCCTGGCCTTTCGTTCTCCCGCAAGGTTGTTGCCCTAATCTCTGCCTTCTTTCTGTTTTGAATCGTAAGATAAATAATGTTAAAGGTCGTGAAGACAATCATGAGGACCGAAAAGATGAGTAGGGTGATTGTAGCTTTCGTATAGAGAGGCGGAAGGGAGAGCGAGCCAAGAAGCCAAGTTGCGAGGATGCCACCAGAGTTTGTCATGATAAATCCAATGGCAATAGCGGTAGCACGACGGGTATACGGTGTAGCGTTGTTGGCACTCCACGTAGAGAGAGCGGGTGCTGCGCAGTACGCGCCAGTAATGCTGAGAAACAAACTCCCATATTTGACGTGAACAGACTTGACACCTACAAGAAAAAATATCAGATAATAGGATGGTGCAGACGACAGAAGGTTCACCAAGGAACATGGCGAAGCCGATGGTAGCAAGGACACCAGAAAAGATGGTAACATAACCTCGGCAACCATAACGATCGGAAACGTAAGACGTAATTACGGTGACTTGTGCTGAAGTTGAGCAAGCAAAGAGTAAAATAGATGATAGACTACTGACCGACAAAAGCAACAGCAAACGGCGGGACGCTGAAGAGCTGGGCATTTGCATTGATGTATCCAAGACCAGCAACGATTGAAGGAGTGAAACTGAAGAGCAAAGGTAAGCATATGGTGAGATGACCAACCGAGAGATGACACACTAGGCTAGACCATACACAAGGACACCTGTGCCAGACATAGTGAGCATCGTATTTGAAAATGCAAACTAATTGCCTACCGTCAAAGAAGAAGCTAACTGCGAGGAACCACACCTGGGGAAGGGTAAACGCCTGTCCAACTTCCCGCCAGCTGAAGGAGTCAATCCCTTCCTCACGGCCTGTCGCACCGGTTTCTCGCAGACGGGCGATGACATAGGCCTTTTCCTTCTCATTAAGGAAGCGAGCACTGGCGGGAGAGCGTGGCAGAGTGAAATAGGCAGAGAGCCCAAAAACAAAGGTGAAGAGTCCTTCGAGAATGAAGATCCAAGCCCAGCCAGGGCGACCACCAACTCCGTTCATCTTGACAATGCCGTATGCAAGAATACCGGAGAATGCACCAGAGAGGGAAGCAGTGGAGAAGAAAGCCGAAATCCTGTTCCATCGGATTAATGGGATGATTAAGTAACTAAACTATGCAACATACCTCGATTGGAGCTGACGGCGAGGGTACCAGAATGAGAGGTAAAGGACAAGACCCGGAAATACGCCGCCTGATAATCAAATCACATTTAGTAAATCAAATCTATTGAGAGTCAAGTGACCTTACCTTCACATAGACCTAGGAAGAACCGGCAGGCCAGCAGTCCCGCATAATTTTTGACGACACCTAAATGAATATATTAGCGTATTATCTCTCGCACCACTTTCACAAACCTTGCAGAGTAGTAATGATTCCCCAAAGGGTGAGCATTGTCGGAAGCATGAGATTCGGACCGACCGCCTATTCCAGTATGTAGACAGCATTAACTTTCGCAACCGAACAGCACAAACCTTTAAGACCAGATTTGAAGGCAGCTCAGCCACAATATAAGGAACGTAGGTGACCGTCAAAGCGATGCTGTACTGCTTGTTCGTCATCTTAAGGTCCGTTTGCAAGCCAGCAACCCTTGCGTTGGCGAAATTGGTGCGGTCCTAGATCAATTCAAATAAGCAGCTCTGAAATGTAAGGACGATAACATACTAGAAATGACAGCAAATAGAACATGGCCACGACCGGGAGAACAAGGAGATCGATTTTCCACCATGACCGCTCGAGGACTGGGTCGAACGCGACCTCGTCTGTCTCAACACTGCTGGTCTCATGACGCAGTTTCTCTGGGTGGATGAAAGTAGTGGTTGGAGTCCTTTCAGAGTCTGCCATTGGGCACCGGTCGAGCAACAAGAAACAAGCTCGGGGAGAGAAACCTGATCAAGTGGCGTATTGATATTGTATAGAGTAATCAGAAAGATTTCAAGAAGCAAATTCAGCTGCTCATCCCGGATTAATTGCTTGCGCAATCGGAAGAGGCTGGAACCTAATATTTGCCGTAAGGCTCCCATGCCAACATTTCAATCAGTTGACAGTCAGTGACAGATGCGACTCAGTCGGATGATGATCAAAATGTTGAAGAACCTGAATCACACGCGCTGTTTCCGAACGGTTCTAACAGAGCGGAACTCAGATAAAATTGTTGTCTGGAAGGTGCGCCAGCGCGTATTATATTGCTCATATCCTGCGCTGAAAGAAGAAGAGACAGCATGTTCATAGTCGTATGAGGCTTGATTTCGCTGTAAGTTGATCATATCAATACCACTCCGAAGAGTTCGTCGAGACAATTCTGATATTCGATGGGATATTCCAGGTTTGAGGAAGAACAAACCGCCTCCATCAGACCTCGGCGGCCGAGGTCGATAAATAACATACTACTTGTATCCAAATGTCGTGACGACTTGTTCTATATTCACCAAGAATACTGAGTAATCAAGGGAAATTTATTTCAAGTACAGATACCGCTGGCTAATCCGTCCACCGTCGGCTATCATTGTGTGCTGTACGGATGTGCTGCCTGTGTTGATTCAATGCGTTCTACGATCTAGATAACAGGATTGAGAACATGGTCGGGACATGATTTCCAAGACTTACTTTTGTGACTTTTATCCCAAGTTCGACATCCCGACCATATGAGCTTGTAGCATTCGAAGATTTTTGAGTATCAAGCTCGAGCGTCGTGGAAGTATGATTATCATGCTGAGAAGGAATTAGATCATTTGCCGACAATGGGCAAATCAAGTCATACTGGACCATCAAAAGTCTCCGCCTTGTAAAAAGGATTAGTTGTGTCACCATAACTTGATGCAAGAAATATGATACGCATACCGGGTGCCGTGAACTTCTAGCAGAGATCCTGGCTACTCGTGACGAGCCCATGGATGTCTCTTTCAATGTAGATCTAGCATTAAGTGCGGACAGGAGGCAATTGGAATAAAGCTTCGAAAGTGCAAGGTCCCACAGGAAGTTCCTGGAAATCAATCTTCGTGTCAAAGCAGTAGCGTAGGTTGAAACGTCACTTACACGGCGGTGTGCTAATGTCAGGAACAAAATCAAGGTGTGAATATCGGATTGAAAGAAAGTTATCATACCGGAAGCGCTGATAAAATTCACCATCAGGATGCAAATGGCGAAGGCAAAGGATAAGCTTACTCATGAAGAATACTACATCCCCTACAGAACAGATTGCACTGTACGGCAACATTAGTCCACGTTGGATAAGCAACCATTCTTCTCACGTCAACATCCCAGTTTGGACGGTCACTGTTGAATACTATCAGCGATGGAACCACGCGTAAAGCACATGACAAACTTCGGATGATTTTGGATATTGCGTCATCGGTCACGCCGAAGCCCGTTTTTCGCTTAGACTAGAGGAAATCAGCCGCTTCATCAGCGAGATGTAAATGAGTATACAAGACTGTAAACCAGAGAGGCGGTAATCAAGATATCTGCAGCACATGCGGACAAGAACCACACAAGGGCGGGAGTATGCAACTCAGGTTTCTTTATGAATAGTCTGAGGATTGCGATCCTGATTCCTGTCCAGCATCCACCCGCTGTGTTGGCGTGAGGGAAGGTATGACTTCATCATCAACACAAATGACACTTACCAAAAGAAACAATGGCGAATAATGATATTATCAGGGGAATCCAGACAGATTTCGTAAATTTCATGATGCGCCAGGCAAAAAATACCTGAATGGGGGTCGACACAGCTACCTAGGACCCTTGTCAACGTCGAGCCGAATGTGATCGTGCACTGACACCTACGATGACGATGGGCTCTGTCCAAGGATAACATTGATATAGGTCAAACACAGACGATCTAGGCATCAAGGTGGCATACCGCTGGCAAATACTATGATAAAAAGATGAGAACCATGTCAAAGCCGTGCTTGACAGGACTACATACACGTCGGAAAGAATTCTGTTGCTTTTGAAGTTCCTGAATCAATGAATGTATTTTTGTCGGAAGTGATTCAAGGATCAAAGAAATTACGGACCAAAGCGCAGGATCAAAGGTTCGTACATGATGAACATGTCGAATGCACTGTTTGCCGTTTCTACTATGAAGAGATAGCATACCTGGTCCGATTTGGGATCGGTTATTGTGCGGCAAGAGTAATTGCAATGAGACTGACAAGTAGCTGGATCCATATTATGTCTCTGTGTGAAATGAGAAGTCTGGTGTTATGACGATTAGGTAGCAATTTGACTCACTTCTTAAATAGCTGATAGTAATGATAAGTCTTGGGGTAAATATCAGACAACTGGGAAGAACGAGGAGGGAAAGTGCTGCTTACTTGGACTATAAGGACCTTGCGGGGTAGGCGTCGTCACTGATTATGAGATTGTATAAAGGAATAGACTCACCCCATAGAGAATCATGTTAAGGAATACTCCAATCAACATCGGCCCATAGCTAACGCCGACATTAGTAGTGAGTAACTTCGAGGCCATGGCACACTCACGAAAGGTCAACGCTCGACATGGTGAAGGGAAGACGGAAAAAAGGAACAAACCCGACCGGCAAATGATTAACTGCGGTCTGTTTTAACTCAGAGCGAGGTCAGTGCTTTTTGCACCCTTTTGTCCTATATCCACGTGGATGTGTAATATAGAACGTAGCAGTCGAAAAGCTGATTCAACATCACGGTCTTCGACGCGAACTTTAACCAAAAGGCACCTTTAGAACGCGGAGATTTCTGGAAGCGGCGATATCATTTGATTGTCATATGTCACATAGCACCAGGACAACATGACTTTACACCATATTCCGGGGTGATACAAGGGTGATAGCGAGGAAAGACACGTGTCGGGTATTAAAGGACCCATCATCGGACAATGTTGTAATGAAACTGATACCGACGCTCCAGAAACTCCATCATAGCATAACTTGGGCGTCTGGAAAGGTCCGACCTATGGAGCGGGATACTCACTCACCGCTACCTCAAGAAACAAGGTGACTCCTCAGAAAATCATCCAATTTCTTATCACTCTTGAGAAAATGCACATTTTCATGAGAAGAATCAGACTCAAGAGCGATTTTCAAAATCCTTCAAACTGATGGAGATAGTTTTTTATTAAGCCCAATGCCGCCGCTCCTTACAAATGTAGTCAATTTTGAACTTGTGGTGCTTCTTTTTGCCCCGAGGCTTGCCCGAGGCCTTGCCTAAATACATTCAGCCTTTTCAACCTGTGCTTTGTCTATTTCCAATTTACAAAAAGGCATCGTTGCTATCATTTACAATCTGCCCTGCCCATATTTGGAGGTCCAATTTTTTTTGGTTGGCCGATTCCGCTCCTGTCCAGAAGTAGTAGCTAGAGAGGTAAATAGATGCGTAATGTTCGGGTCTTTACATACCCAACAACCTACTAACGATATTGCTTGAGCGCAACATTCATCACTGACAAAAAAGAGCTTGCATGAGTACGAAGGTCATGGCTGACATCTAGAACGTCAAATATGTATTGATATGCCGAACAGCGGCACCTGTCAAGTTCATAATGAAAGATGGGCTGTTCGTACAACAAAGTAAATACTTATATTTCATAGTATCCACGAGAAAAAGTTGAGCGAAGTCTCACCTATCACGGCGACACGTTACTCGCGGGCCTTGGTTCCAGGCTTCCCGTACAGATGATCGTTTCTTCAGAGTATAGTCCATTACCAGACGGATGTATTTTCAAGTACACATCACATGGTTGAAAGCAAATTGAGTGCTTCGCTTTCTGAGACTTTGACACTGGCAGATGGGCGGTCATGTGCTAGTCACCCTGTGGGCAGGGTGACAGCCGCAAAGATGGGTATGCATTTTAAAGCGTGGGGGGAAAACGCAGATCTATCGTGAACGAGGTAGAACTCAACATTTTTATGGCACTCTGTTGACATTCCACAAGATTTGTCATGTATTAGAGAGCTGAAAGAATAACGCAAACAAATCCATACATCGATCATTTTTCATTCCGTCCTGTCTTTTCTTCGTCAAGGTCTGCGATTTGAAGTGAATTAGTGACATGAGAACCACCTTATTTTTATCTCACCAAAGCGTTTTGTACTCAGTGCGTCCTACATAGGTGCCAGTCTTCCGAGTCTGTGCAACTGACGCTGCTGTGTGAAATTGACTTTTGACGTTATTATGATCAACGATGGTCAATTCTTTCACACTGCTTTCGCCTAGAAACGGGTCTCAAACGCATACGCCATTTGACACAATTGCTTTGTGTTGCATCACTAGGAAAAGTATTTTCCGTGTCTACTAAGGCCTTATTTGTGCTAGCTGTCGAGCCCACTCCCCCCGTCACACTGTTACATTCGCTGTTCGGTACGCACCGTCCCACAGCTCTAGCGAGCTGCCTCTGATGGACTGTCGCACCACTTTCTTGGGTAGATAATTCACGCACCACCACATCGTCGCCTCTTGGTTCTGCTTCAACCTCATAAGACACTGATAAATTGTACGCTCACCGTCAAATCAAAGATTCACGCCACGATCCGTGGATGTCATTCTTCTGTTCGCAGATCGTTTCATTGCGAACACCAATATCGTTTACTTTCGGCACCTCTCCAGAAGGAGACCACGTTATCTGCATGATTTCTCCGCTTCAACAACTTTACCCTTACTGCGATCATATGTCCCATCTTTTACAATCGCCTTGCTTTGTCCTTCATTCCCATCAGACTTCTTAAGCCTCCTTTGTTCACTTCCTTTCATCTACGCTGCCTGATCATATCATTCTGACCGCTCTTTGCCTTTGCGTGGTTATGGGAGGGGAAAACGCCGTTTTTGAGCGGATGCAAACTTGAAACGCAGTCGCGTAGCTATAGAAATCAAGGTGACATGTAAGCGGGAACACCTGCTAGGTTATCGGTGTTATGACCAGGACTTCGAACGAGCCTGAATCAAAACTCGGTTAGCTGCAATCACATATCAATTCACAACCATTGACACCTTGACACGCTTGCCAGATAATGATTGCACAAGGGTACCAAGTTCTCCGCAACACCTGTCGTTTCAGGCTGAGGCACGCTTGTGGAAAAGGAGCACAGTTCTGAAGTTAGCAAGGATGTCTGACGATGTGCAACAACTGTCACTGACGACGCGTGCACCAATGGAGTGGATTACGCTCCGGACAAGATTTCACCTGGTATAATGTGGTATGATGAATATGATAGGAATCCCAAATCAAAATGGCCCCCGCGATAACTGTGAAAATTCATATAATCGGAGTCTCTTGCGTAAGATCGAATCGACATAGGAATAAACGCTACGCGAGAAGGCCTGTAACAATTCTTTGGTGTTTTTTTATTAGAATCGTCAGACGCGCTCATTACTTCTTCAAAAGTATATAGACCTTGAATCATGTTACTATGCCCCAGCGCGTTAGAATGGCTGTGAAAACAAATTCGGCTCGATGGGTTGGGGTTTAACAGCCACTTATGGAAAAAAATTGACAAGTATTCTCAGAACAAAGTTTGTCGGAAGCTCCGTGGGGATGAAGGTGACAGAAGCTGTTGATCATTACAACAGTATACTGAATATGCCCATCCACAGATATTTCTGCAGATCAGATATGCGTAAGCTGGCTGAATACATTCGGTTGTGGTTTCGGTCGTGATTGTGTAAGAGGAAGGGTTCCAGCTTAATGAAGAGAGTGTATAGAAACTGGGCACTATCGAAAACGAAGAAATAGATCCTTCTACATGTCCGGTAACGGATTGTATCTAGAGCTGTGCTATTATTTTCGTCGTTTAGGGAAGCGACAGGTTTAGAAATAAATAACTTTCTTTTCACAGTCGGAAGCTTGTAAGGATCAGTCATAGCACGATACGGGTCAGTACCAAAGTTCAGTCAGGTAGTTGATACTTCATAAAGTTTCATT
>JABAJZ010013693.1:0-17734 GCA_018857265.1 Termitomyces sp. T32_za158 | reverse complement strand
GTGATGGTGGTGGTGATGGATATGTACACCTATACCGACTTTCGCCAAAAGTTTGCTCATACTGATATGGTCATTCTCGTCCCTTACAGTTGAGGTATAGAAGTAACTTACTTTCTGCAGTATTAAAGATCTTCTTCATCTCGCACGGGTTCATTCAATTCACCATGATCTTACCATGGTCTTTGTCTATAAATGTCAAAAATATAAAAAAACCTCCGTATGATAAGGATCGCCGAAAAGAAATACGTAGTGAACCAAATTCTAGATAGAGATTTGTACTTTCACGCTTTATTTGTCGTGACAGCACCCCGTAATCTCCGCAACAAACTCCCTCACAGCTTGTACACAAACCATGCCGAGCGATCTCCCAGCCCCGGAGTTTCGTTCTCCCGAGAAGTTGTGGCCCGAATTTGGGCCTTTATCTTGTTCTGAGAAAGAAGATATACAACATTGATTGACGCAGTGACAATGATGAGAGCGGAGAAAACCAGAAGAACGATAGTCGCCAATCGATATAGAGGGCCTGGGGACAATGTGCCAAGAAGCCAAGTGGCGAATAATCCACCTAAATTGAACATGATGGAACAAAGAGCATTAGAGGTAGCACGTCGGGTATAGGGAGACGCATTGTTGACAATCCACGTAAAGAGCGCAGGTGACGTGCTGTATCCACCTGTGACGACGAAGAAGAGACTGCCGTATTTGACGTGCAGATTGTCGGAGGCTATCAGAGATAGTTTAGTTCGGATACAAAATCACTAGCTGAAGGATCCGAACCGAGAAACATCGCTAAGCCGATTGTAGCGAGTATGTTGGAGAAGATAATTACGCCTCCACGAGCACCGAATCTATCCGAAATATAGGCTAAAAATAAAGTACCTGTTCGGATGGTCAATGCACGCGAGAAGGCTGCTGACGTTGATACTGGCCTACAAAGCCAGCGGCGTTCGGAGGGACGCTGAAGAGCTGAGCGCGGGTATTGGTATAGCCGAGGCCGGCAACGATAGAAGGCGTGAAGCTGTGAAGCTGTTATGCGAGAAGAAAGAAGTACGAGATTATGACTTACTATCCAAGTGCGAATGCGACCGTACCTGTAAAACCACAATTGGAACATGGTATAGAGGGGAGGGAACACATGTTTCATTCACCAGAGAAAAAGGCAATGATTGATAACATCCAGACTTGAGGAAGAGTGAAAGCTTGCCAGACCTCACGCACACTAAACAAATCTCTGCGTTCGTCATGATCAATAGCTCCGGAGTGGCGTAGTTGGCGAGTAACATATTTCTTCTGTACTTCAGTGAGAAATCGAGCATGCGCAGGGGAACGAGGGAGGACAATGTAAGCGAAAAGTCCGAACGCGACGCTGAACAGCCCTTCGACGATGAATATCCAAGCCCATCCGGGACGGTTCCCAACGCCATCCATTCGGACAATTGCGTACGCAAGGAGGCCGGAGAAGGCACCTGTCAGTGAACTCGTTGAGAGGAAGATCGATGCCCTGTGAATGCCAAGATCGGAAAAAAATAGTTCCCAAGTCATTAGTTTGACACACCTCCACTGAAGTTTCTGCCGTGGGTACCAAAAAGAAAGATAGGTAATAATGCCGGAGAATAGACCACCTGGTTATATTCCAGTGTCAATGAATTGACGACCGCTCTAAACAAGTAATACCTTCAAAAAGACCAAGGAAGAAACGACATGCTAATAGGTCGGATTGATTCCTTACTACGCCTGAGCAAACGGATTAAACGTCTTTGATTCTGGACGCAGAGAACAACCGGCCTACGTACCTTGCAGAGTGGCCACGGTTCCCCAAAGAGTGAGCATCGTAGGGAGCAAACGATGGGGTCCGACGGCCTTTGATAGGTGAGGAACACATCTTGATGTAATGCGATTACTCACCTTTAAAATAAGGTTGATGGGTATTTCCATCAAGAGGTACGGAATGAAGGTGACCATGAGCACGATTGTAAATTGATAGTTTGTCATGTGCAAGTCCTCTTGCAGGCCCGCGAGTAGAGCATTGCCAATATTCGCCCTATCCTGTGGCAGGGTTGGAAAAGTAGAGTCTGATTTTCAATAGGATCACGAGAGACTGGGCGACTCACGAGTAAGGCCAATATGCTAAACATTGCAACCATTGGGAGGACAATGAGGTCAATTTTCCACCATGTCTTTTCCAGAGTTGAGTCGAGCGCGGGTTCATCATCGTTTTCATAAGCATGCGATCCTGGCCTCTCAGGGTATAGACACGTCCCCATCGTTCGACTCTTGAATTCTGCCGTGCAATAAAGTCAAAGTAGGAAACAAGCGAAAGAAAAAAAGATCATTTCGAGCATTTAAGAACGATGCTTGTTATCGGTATCTCGGAACACACAAATCTCTCCGCAAGCAGACGCGTTGCACGCGAGCCCAGGACCCTACCTAGAGACTCATACCAGCCATTCATGCAGGAGACACATGGCCTTTGACGCAAGGTCTGCCAGGCACGGGCTGTTGCGAAAATTGCAAATTCGAATCCGAGAGGACAAGTGATCATGTTATTATCATACGATTATCTCATTGTAATGGTCGGGCACCGGGAAAAATAGAGCGCTGGTCATATCATTGTTGACCGGTGACCGGTTGACCACCAACACACTCTTATGGTGCAAGTGCATGTGACAGATGTGTAGGGCTCTTCAGGAACCGCCGGACAGGGAGAACCAGATTTACTTGTATTGAACGTGGACATTGACTCGCAAATCTGGCAGCATCTGCCCATCAGGAATCGAAGAGAGGACTTTGAGCTGCCTGAAAGCTTGGGTTCAAGAGATAGACCTGATGATATGTTGTCGGGGTGAGTTGGAAAAAAAAGAGCGTGACAGGGTGACAAGTATGGTCGGGCCGATTCGGCGTAAATCGTTCTGCTCCGTACCAATCACAAGAGGATTAAGAGCACAAGAAACAGCGTGGTGGCAAACTTTACTGCTCTAGTTCATTCTCCGCGACACGGCATTTTCACTCCCAATCGCTCCCCAGTTGCATGTCTCTACTCGGCTCATGTATAACCCTGAATGTGATAGATTCTTCTCATCGATTTGCATGGACTCTTGAAGCCTTCTCTCCTTCTCTTCGTTTTAGAGCGTGCATAATCCACATTTCCCCGAAGTCGGTATCATTGCGTTTCGTCGAACATGAAATCTCAGAAAACATTCGAGTCCTGGGACGCTGCTTAAGGGAGGACCCCCGACTTTTCCTTGGTTCATCTATATTGATGTATTCGCTCACTTGCACTCAAATTGCCCAAGAATATCACCGGACCCGGAAAGGACGCCCCAAAATGTCATACACCTTGCGGTAGGCATCCAGGCGCAAGGTATGAACTAAAGTATTCACCATATTGTAAGCTAGGCTGACACATATTCACGAATTTCCGTAACTCAATCTGACTACCTACTTATCAGCACTGCATCGAAGGATCGGAGTGTCACTCCTCTCCTTCTATGTAGCTGTTTTTTTCTCGTCGGCGGATTGACCCGAACTCGCGGACGACCCTGACCTGACTACAGCGGGGAAATATCGCAATCATTCTGTTTTACATGACTCGTCACGGAGCGATAGTTTCATGCGGTTGCGCAGCGACATAGCACGAAGTTTCAAAGGGTCAATCCAGAGAAACCATCCTTTTCTACAACATATAGCTCTCGAATGCGTATATACTGTGCGCTGATTGAGTTTTCCCCCTCTCGATTACCTATAGATTTGTTATTACAGGAAATTTTCGGCTTAGACAAACGTATCTCAACGTTTTCTGGAGCTTGAGAGAGGCCTCCAACGTCCTCGCGTCTTTCAGTTATAATCTCTCCAGGCTAAGATTAATTATCAATCAATCGACAGACAAGGCCGACTCTGGAATGATAATTCCAATTCAGAACTCAGTCATTTCCCTACTTCTCCTGCATCGTTGATCCACAACTCACAGAATAAGAGCTTTGTTCCGTGCATCTACAGGGGAATGCTTCGAATTCGGATCCTGTCTCTTTGATGTGGAAAGTTTCATGGGGAAACATCACACGGAATGTCTTCTTTGGATCGCCATTTGGACTTATCCTTGTGACTTCTAAGCCACTTTCTGTTCTGGGCTCCGAGTCATCTCACTGTCAATGCTAGTCTTCACTAGGAGTACACAATAGGGTCTCATGACCCTCTCACCATCAAGGCAGAATGTCCAGTCATTGCATACGTCCTGAGAATTTTCGAAGTTCTTGTGATATACCAGATCTTATGCAACGGATCTAAGCTGGTGTATAATGTTGCCTATTTCCAACAGAATGTTCTCAGACTACTTGTCCATAGGTACTCTGCGTTTCTAGGGGATCTCTTCCCTCCCACGCCGGCTAGGGAGAAATACACTCGGGGTGATTGACATAAGTTAAGACACGTGGAGTCGCGAATTGGTGGGGAGACAAGGGTGTTGTCAAGAACAATTCCAGCTGACTCTCTCATCTGCGCGTGTTCCAACGTGCCCCTGTCAAATGTAAAGATGTTTGGGAAGCACTTGATGTTTGAAATAGAACTCGTGAGCTCCACAATTCTTCTAGGCAGCGATCCCGTGGTACTGAAATTCTTTCCCTTAACAATGGAGGACAGCTTCCGTTCCAATGGAAGACATAAGACATATTTAGAAACAATTAAGCCTTTGCCAGTCCCTATAAAAAGAGCATTGAATCTTTGCGAATCATCATTAACTTCAGACCTTTCCAATATGCAACTCAAGAACCTCTTCATCCTTGCTACCCTTGCCATTTCTTCATACGCTCAGACGAGCGTCGCCCAGATCGAGGACGACATTAACAATAACATCGCCCCCGCCCTGACCGCCCTTCTTAACTCTATCGATGCCTTCCCCGTCTCTGGCGGAGATCTCATTTCGGCCTTGGTATGCGTTCCTTTATACGGTTGCATATGTTCAACCTGGAATACTGTTTTTGATCTAGTTGATTCACACCAATGCCCTCAATGTCGACACTACAGTGGTTGGTACCACAAATGATGTTAATGTCTGTAGCTATCCCTATTTCTTGTTCCGTTTTATTTCGTCTACTAATCGTTATTTAAATCAAGGGTGCCGCTTGCCCAGTCGGGGAAAGTGATGGACAGGCTATTCTCGCTGACCTTCAGGCTCTGCTGCCCACCATCCAACAGTCTTTGACAGACCTTGTCGCGCGCAAGGCTGCCTTCCAAGCCCTTCCTCTCGGAGGTGTCCCTGCTCTTGTCCAACAGGATTTGTCAACTCTGAGTCAAGACACAAACACTTTAGCGGCTGCGTTTATTGCCTGTGCCCCGGTACGTCTTTTGTCGAGTCACTTTGGCAGAAGATTGACGTAGAACAGGAGGATATTGTTGCGTCAGGACAGGCACTCCAGACCCAAATTGATAATGCGTTCAGCACCGCTATCGCTGCCTTCGCCTCCTAGAGGCGCAGAGATATAGTACATTCTCTCTCACTTGCTTACAGAGAGACGCGTTGGATTGTCTTCTATCAACGCATCATTGTAGGAAACTAGGACTTTTCAAGGTCTATTCAATGTCTGTAGCTTGTGGTACTGAGTGACAGTCTTCTGCTTGAATGTCAAAATGGACAGTAACATGTTTTTTATGTATGACCCGAGTCCCGTGAGATTCATTCCTTGTCAGACATTTAACGATCGAATGCCAACAGTGCTTGTGCATTCTTGGAATATTTCACGATAAAAAACGCTGAAAATCGTACAATCACTGTGTTTCCATTCACTGTTTCGCTTCATGATGGCCATGATAAAATTCTTCGTCGAGTTGGTGAGTCTGAGCCAGATACACACATTCAGGAACTTTAGGACTACAGGAATTTGATCGTCTCTTAAGTTTTCTGTTGTTTTGGAGACGGAGAAGCTTAAAATTCAGATAACAATGTGATATACTGCGATGACCTTATTGTTTCGGTGATGGAGCTAATTTATACCACATGGTAAGAGGAAGAACACAATGGCTTCACTTCAAGAAAGTAAACCATCTATGACTCCGACGTCAACGGTCTCACATGTACTGCGGCAGATTTCAACGTAAACCCAGTGCAGCTACAAATATACAGATGAGCATTAGTCTTACGGATCGACTCGACGGGGCAATGAAGGGGAGTCAAAAAAGCATTCGCATTCCTGATCGGAGAGAAAGATTTGTGTAAAGTTGGTTGAGTATACCGCGTGAGCCAATTTAGTAAGGTGCGCCGCCAATTCAGGTCGGGTAGTCCGCAATGTTCCTGCAGTTATTACGTTCTTGCTTGACATGACGACGAGGTCAGCTGACAACCATTTACCCTGCGACTCCTAGGCAGTGCTTCAACTTGTCGATATACTTAAAGATGAAGACTCGTAACAATGTCCTCCGGGATCGCTGGCTTGTCCCCCGAGATGTATCATTCATTGCTCTTCGCTTTTTTTCTCTCGTCTGCGCTGGCCGCAGTCATACCGTGGTTAGAACCTCGAAGTTTTGCCTAAGCCCTCGAGGTGCACGGCTACTTTATCTTTATTGATTGCCTTCATGGCGTTTCTCTTGTTTCTACAGTCCAAAACTGTGTAACGGTCATGCCGAACTGTGCAATCGCTCATACGGAAACGTCACCTATTTGGGATCCCATGACTCCTTTGCGTACAGCAGGAATTCATTAGCACGCGAATAAGGGCTCAATCCACCTTCTTGACAGTATATATGATCTCGGGACGTCAGTTGCCACTCAGGAGGTCAATGTTAGTCGACAGATGGCGGCTAGCGTGAGGATACTTCAAGCCCAAGCGCACATGTAACACTTGCCGTTCAAATTGCCTGCTTCACATTTTTTATACTCGATTTAAGGAATGGCGGATCCCTTCATCTCTGTCATACTAGTAAGTTTCCTCAAAAATGTCTGATAGATATCAAATATCATAACTGGCATATGTTGTCTGTGTGTGCAAGGCATTACGACGTTCATCTTTTAACTTGTCCTTACTCTGCGCCAGATTCTTTTCGATGGAGGAAGCGCCGGAGACTATCTAGAAGAAGTCAAGGCTTTTCTGGACGCTAATTCAAATGAAGCTTTGACATTCATTTTCACGAACCCGGAAATTGTATCTGTATCTAATCTGTGGAAACCGGCATTGATGCATCCGGTAAGCCTCACGAGACCATCACAAGCTTTTTCATTCACTTCTTTCACAGGCATTACTCCCTTGGCCTTCGTGCCCCCTTCACGTCTGATTAAGCGAGATTATTGGCATACTCTTGGGGACTTAATTCAGGCAGGAAAACGCGTGGTAGTATTCCTTGACAAAGGCGCAGACGGAAGTGCATCGTCGAATTTATTCTACCTGAATTCGATATGGTATGTCCTCCAGTCAAGAACGTCTTGGCCCTATTGAAATAAGGGTCACATCAGATATGGGAAGATCCTTATAGTTCTACAGACGAGACTTTTCCGTGCCGCGTGGATTGTATTACCGGATCGCTTTCTATTGACGACCATGCCAATATGATCAACCATAATCTCAATTCTAACATCATTCCGATAGGCAAGGGCGTCCTAATCAGTGATCATCTTGATGCACCCATGACTAATAGTGTTGACTCGTGCGCTTCTTCATTCTTACAAGTCTGCTTCTAAGTCGCTCACTATCCTGGAAGGATCTTGGCTCATGCGAACAGATGCGGTCTTTACGCTGCAGGACGAGCCCCAAATTTTGTCCTTCGTGATTATGTGAACATTGGTGATGGACGTGCTGCGGTAGATCGCTTGGAACGGGGTTTAAGCTGGAAAGTATTCGAACACTCATTTGTCTCTATCGCGTCTTATGCTGTGATATCCGTATCAATAAATAGCGAAGTGCAATGGAAGACATGACGACCAGTCATCATGTTCATCATACTTCATGTTTGAAAGTACGGTTTTGAAGGATACACAGGTCCTATTGGGTCTCTCAAATCCCGTTTTAGATGTGTCAGCTTCCACTTCAACAACTCGTAGTCGGATCATCGGGAGTGTGGCAAATTGTTAGGCTATGAGGGTGTTGAACTTTCCATGTCATGATCGTCATCCATCCTGACCGTGTGCCTCGATTCAAGTTACTCTACAACCTTTTATCTACAAAAAGCTGGCCTATCGTTCAGACCGATAGCAACTCAGGCAGCACCAAGGACTACTTTCGACCTCACAAAACAAAGAGAGTCTCTCGCGGGACAAGAGTATATGCACATCGTAAACATCAATCAGCAATTCTGTGTATTATAAGTCTTGACATCAGCGAATGTGAACTACACAGACGAGAGGAAAGATTATTGCGTCATTTTGTTGTTGAATTAACCTATCCGACACTTGCTTTTCCTCTTTCTCTGATCCTGATTAAATCGCTATAAGCCACCATACTGTCCGGCGTTTGAAGGCGCTATCAATGGTGTGAGGGGGACTTCTTCCTCAGAGTCAGGATCAGGGTATGCCATGTAGTGAGTCCCAACACCACTGATTCTCTTGGCCACTCTCGAAAAGACCGACCGCGACAGGAGCCGTGTTGGCGAAAACGGCGACGTTGATTGGCTCAGGGATATATATGACCCACGATCACGGTAACATCTTTTACGGACCTGCAACCAAGAGAGTCGTACAATAAACAATATTCTGGACAAGGTGAGCTCCTCTAATCAAGAGGGACGAAATGTGACTTGCATTACGCTCCAAAAAAGGATAGTTATGAAATGAATCCGTGGTGACGGATAGTCATCATACACATCAGGAACAGACTCAGGATCACTTGGAGGCGCTTGAGGCGGGTCTGGATCTGGTACAGGCTCGTGCTCTGGCTTGCTGAGAAGCTCGTGGCACGCATGCCTAGATCTCCATGAAAAGGCGTGAGTTCCGTTAAAATTCCACTCATACAAAGGCTGGCTGGGCTGGTGAAAATTCGAAGTTGAGCTGTGACTCGCTAAGCTGCTCGTGAAAGTCAAACCTCTGGCGTTCCCTCATCACAATGGAAGAAGAACGTTGCTTTCTGACGCTGCTCCTTGTAACGTCCACCGTGAAGCGTCAATTGCAGAGGTACTCAATATTGATAGAACATCAATTGAAAATACACTTCGGACACTAAAATTCACGCACTCACCTTGTTGAGAGCTTTCCTCCATCACGCCAATCTTGGCTCTCGGAAGGAGATCCTCGCCTGCAACAGGAATGACTTGAAGTATGCGGGATGGCTCAGAGGGATGGTTTGGTCGTGTGTTAATAACTAATAATTTACATCACTCAAAGTCAGCTCACACAGATTCAGGTCTACAGTAGTCTGCTCACCGACCAGACATATTCGTGTCCCTTCAGGACACTGGTAGTAGTAAAAGTTGTATCAGAATGCATCGGACGAATCCCAACGTCCTCACCTGGAGCTCTGCTGGCAAGGTAACATCCTTTTTCAGAGGTCCACTGAAGCTAACCGAGTAGACATATCTTGTGCGTGTTGGAGGAGTGTCTTCGTCTACGATAATGTCAAAAGGGGTAAGCTTGCTATCAAAAAGTGGGCAGAGGTCGAAGGCGTAGTGATCGATGGCAAAAGTACACTGCATTCTGCTCAGCCCCTGACGATGAAGACTGATATTTGCTTCGCGACATATCGCCCGGAGCTCAAGCGGACCGGGCGGGCACAGAAGGCAGCTTGGCACTTGTCACCTGGACTTGGAAGAAATCTAAATGCTATTGCTTGACAGGGTACTCGGCATGATATAGTCGTCTTGAAATACAAGCAGTCACAAGTCGTCGATTCAAGATAAAGAACGCACGTGAACGTAATTAACACTGCCACAATAATTCCAAACTTTAGCACGCACTATCCACGCAGATTATTAGTCGTATTGCTCTGACGTTCCGGACCGCTTTATCTTTCATCGTCAAAACTTGTTTTTCCAAAGACTAGAGCTACAGATTATGACTGGTAATTCTGACTGATAATTGCTCAACTCGACATGCAGTCTTCCGTCACTCAAGTTGTAGGGTGACTTGGAAAGTAAAGCATCAGTATGCTGTGTGCAATAGAGCTACACGGGCTCCCTACGCGGCGCGTCACATGGGTATCGGAGGAGAAGTAGTGACCACGCGCCCTCGCATGCTATATCTCGTTTTCCTCATGAGCCTCTGTGAGAGCGGGCCGCCATCTTTGGCAACATCGCGAAAATTCAGTTTTACTTAACAGGATGTCTGCCGTTCATCTCTCTTTGGATCCCGCGTTGAGATGGTTACTTCGGTGGACTTGAAATGGCTTGATGGTAAAGCACCTGTCTCTACACCTGTCGGGACGTCATTCGGCGTCCCATGGAACCAGGGTGAAATAGACAAGACCACGCCAATTAGTCTGACGGCTGGCGGACCATCAGTGCCAATCCAGACGTGGCCTCTAGCCTAGTGAGTATTTCTTGGAAGATTTCGCAGCATAGTTCAGCTCCCTTTTAGTTGGCCCGACGGAAGCCTAAAGTGGACTGGTCATACTCTTCCTGCGGACAGTGGACTTGCAGAATCTCTGAAATTACAAACCGGTACACCCGCGGAACCCAGCTCACCCGTCCTCGTGGTTGACAGCCACGACGCTATCACCGTGACAACAGGAAAGCTCTCAGGTGAGTACGTGATTCGCAATATGGGTTCCCTTGGTTGAGGTGTGTCCTCTTCAGTGGAGTTCAGCAAGTCAGGCAACGTCTTGATCAATTCCGTATCCCTATCTGGAAAAGCTCAAGTCTCTGACGGAATTCTCATCGTACAAGTTCAGAATTCTCCCGATGAGCCGGAACTCACAGGTTCACGACCGACAGTGAAAGAAACAACCGGTAACATCGAAAGTATCACAGTAGAACAAAGTGGGCCTGTTCGCGCTGTTATCAAGGTGAGAGTTCTCGCTCGTCCTCGTCCTATCAGCGATGAGAATCCGACCATACAAGGTAACCGGAAGATACACCCAAGGACACTCCCCCTTTCTACCATGGACCGTCAGGTTTTATATCGCAGCTGGTGCCACGACTTTGAGAATGGTTCATTTCTTTATCTACGATGCAGATCAGACAAAGGATTTCATCAAGGGCATGGTAAGTGTTTCCTCTCTTTGTTTGTTCTTGTCCAGCATGAACTCGTATTCTAACCTCTTAGGGCTTACGCTTTTCCACTCCTCTTTCCGATGAACCTTACAACAGGCACATCCGTTTCGTGAGTGCTGACGGAGGAATCTGGGGCGAGCCGGTCCTAGTCATGTCGGGGCTCCGGCGTGACGCTACGGCTGCCGTACTAACTCCCCAGTTCGAGGGTACACCAACTTCCGATCCGTCCACCTGGCCCACGTCAATTACGCCTTTTGTCAGTGAACTTGCCCTATGGTCCGACTTCACCCTCGACCAACTTTCGTCGGAACATTATACGATTTCAAAGAGAACAAATGCGGGTAGAGCCGCGTCGTTTATTCCTTATGCTGGATCCGGTACACGTGCTTCTGGTTTGGGATGTGTGGGAGGCGCAAGCGCTGGGAGCGTCGTGTTTGGTCTCCAAGGTCTATCAATCCACTGTACCTCATGGGCATTGTCGGACTAAAGTATGGTAATAGACTTCTGGCAAGGCGCTCCGAGAAGTTTGGACATTCGAGGTGCAACTACTAACACGGCGACGGTTACTCTTTGGGCGTATAGTCCACGAGTATGTATCATTGTCTATTGCTCAGCTGGTGGGACTAAAATACGGTTCTCAGGCTTCAGCCCTGGATATGCGTCATTATGATACTGTGGCTCATGGAGTATGTATACACTTTGGTCTAAGTCTATCCATGACCGATTGTTATAACGTAGTTGGACCTGGCGTATGAAGACGTTGGCGATCCAGACCCTGACCCAACAGGCATCGGGCGTTCTTACGAAGTAATTCTACAACTCTTTCCCTCTACACCATCCCGGACTGTTTTAGCCCAACTGGCTGACGTACACGTATGTTCCCTGTTTTCAACAAGAGTCCAAAAAGTTTACTTTTCTGCAGACCAAGGTCCCCCAAATTGTTGCTAGTCCCTCCTTCTACGCAGAGCACAAGTTGTTCGGAGGACGCTGGTCTGTGTCTATAGTTATCGTCTGTTCTGCTCTAAGAGGTCCCTTTAGGAACGTTCCTAATACGTCCCGAAGTGGGTTGGCTGCCATCGAGAAGCGCAAGAGTGACCTCCTAGACTTCTACGTCGCGGTTTGTGACTGGCTTCATCATATGAGGACATTTGATGAACCATTATCCTTTTCTAGGAGATAGAACAGAGGAAGTTCTACGGTTTTTGGAACTATGGAGATGTTATGCATACGTATGATCAAACCCGTCATTGCTGGAGGTATGATGTTGGCGGCTTTGCTTGGGACAACGGTGAACTCGGTAAGCTCAAGCTGGTGTCTTGATAGTTCTTGCGTTGACGACCAACCATTTCTTAGGAACCGATCTTTGGCTCTGGATGTCTTTCCTCCGTACTGGGCGTGCGGATATCTATCGCATCGCTCACGCCATGACACGTCACCTCGCCGAAGTTGACTCAAACCACACTGGCCCATATGCCGGCATCGGAAATCGACATAACGTCTCTCATTGGGGAGACGGTGCCAAAGAGGCTCGTGTAGCGGGTAGCACTTTGAGAAGACCGTACTACTACCTTACCAGTGCGTTCCATTATTATTTATTCGCGTCAACAGATTCCTTATCGTTCATTAGCTGACGAACTCATGGGTGATTTGATGGACTATACTCTTGCAGCAGATCAGACCATTATGGTTTGGGATCCTCTCAGGAAGGTACTGCCTCCACCTGACCCAGCCGGTCCTGGACGCCTTCGTATCGGGCCCGACTGGACTACACTGGCTGGTAATTGGTTTACAAAATGGGAACGTACAGTGCGTTTTCCTCCGTCTCTTCAATGATCCGGCTTAATCTAGAAACGTAGAACGACACCAAGTGGAGGGACCGCATAAAGATTGGCATGGTAAGACGTACCCTATTTGTTTTTACTTTCCTTATATTGAAGAGCGTGTAGAGCGACATCGGAGGCTTCAAATTTGGATTCTTTACAGGCAATGGGGCTGCAGTCGGTTGGAATGCAGACACTGCCCATCTAGTTGACGAAGGAAGCCCAGGCACAGGCTCGTGCGTGTCTCTTCTGATGTCAACACTCATGTGCATAATGAAAGTTACCCAGATATCATTTAACGATGCTCTTCGGAGGCGGCGAGTTTCTTATTGAGCTCATGGACATCATCACTGATGAACCAGCTTTCGATGCGGCCTGGCTGGACTTTTGTAAACTTTATAACGCCTCAAATACGGAGTAAGTACCACAACTCTGTCGCAACTAATCCGATCTTTTTTTGAATCTGTCGTACGCAGCAAAATCGCGCGATATGGTATCAGCTTTGACAGCGGAGGATTCGACCAGGCGAGTTTTTATTCAGGTCAATATTGCCAATCTGGCTCGATTACACATCATTTTCAGTTATATGCAAAGCTTCAATGTTATGCAGGTGAGCAGTTGTAATCGCAGTGTCACAGCCAACTCATTGCGGCTCTAGGTCAGCGGTTGAATGACACTACACTAAAGCAGGCCGCTTGGGATATCATCAACGCCAATACTGTTGGTGTCTGGCCACCTGTAACTCAAGTTGGCGGTACTGACGTTTTAAACCCGATCAACGAGGTAGTGATTCACACTGAAAGTACATTCTCCGTCTATTGACACGGTTTGGTCTTAAGATCGCAAATATTGACACCAATGACGCCGGTTCGCTTTCCCTGAGCGAATATGCTGTGATGGCTATTGCACCTGAACTTTCTCCCAACGACGTTGCGCATATCTCAGAAGAATGGGAAACGTCCACTGTTACTGGCTCCAACCTTTTCGAAAAAGATCATAGCGCGCAAACTCAGGTCATTCTGATAAAGGCAGGAAAGGCAAAGAGGAGCTGGAGACGATTCTTTTGCATGTAATAGGTTTTGCCGGCCAAATGCATTATGTCTTTGACATATGGCTTCATAAACCCTAAAGGCACAGGATTGAAGGGCAACCCATGATGACACAGTCTCATGGATGTTGAGGGGTACCGCCTGGTTCGAATGTCTGTTTTGTCTCTTCATGTGAAATATTTATGTATATGAAGGCTAGAAGATCATCAACCAATGTGTTATCCACAATGCCTACGGGCTATTGAAAGAAAAACGCGCACACTCGACGACATTTAGATTCCATGTTCCTCTTACTCAGGGAACTGATAGGGGGGAGGGGGTTGAGGCATACTTGTGGAATAGGGCGGGCTCACAACACGATTAGTGGCAGGCTACAGGATGGCGAGTATCGGGACCGCTCGCAAATCGGAATTGCAATTCCAACATGGGCACCATCATGGTCTTATATAGAAGCCAATTGCGTTGCGTCGCCTTTATACTCCTTGGTGCCTCAAAGAATGAGTTCTCAATATTCAATACTTACCTTTTTTGTCGATATCGAGGACAAACACACGTGTACCTAATGGAAGTTGCTTACATAACCATTGATATGGATCCGAAATCATTTCCCCCAAACCACTGAACCAATGTACGATTCACGAGCTCTTCGAGTATGCCTTCCCTCAACGCTGCTCGATCTGTATCTAAGAAAGCTTAGGATACCCCGGATGCAATCTCTGCTGAGGATCGTGTGAGGTTGAAGTCTGCCGTAATGCTCCGCACCTGGAAAGTCACGATTCTTTATGAAGAAATGATTGTACGGTATGGGGAGCTCCCTTATCTTCTGGTCCGGCTTGCAGAGCTACGCGCTGCACTGGGTTCTCCAGTTCTTGCCGCTAGTTTATACACCAAGGTAAGTATGATGCGTTAGTCACGAGTAACCATGCCTAGCTAAATACTACAGGCATACGAGGCTCTGTCCAATACAGGGATCCACGACACTAGATTGGACTCCTTCATGCAGGGGTTTGTTCCTGATACGTTTGCCAAAGCTGAAGACCTGCATACCTCGTCTTTAGAAGGTATCCTAGCAACCACACTGCGTGTTCTCTCTCTAAATGGCTGTTACATCAGTCCATTATTATCAGCCATGGAAGAAGACAAGAGAATTTTCTTTTCCTCTTGACATCTGTCCTCTTCCATCCGGGTTTGAATCTCTGGAAACAGATCGGTCCTATTTAACAAGCGAGCCAGAGGTGCTTAGGAAATATCTTCGTCTTCTTATTGTCGAGACAAATCATATCGAGGATACCTTTCTCTTGACTACCGAGGTAAGGCTCTTCTACGTATTTTGTGTCTAGTTATACGATATCTAACAGTGCACACACGATATCATACGACAAGGAGTTTCTCAGGCGAGAATCATGCCTGAATATGAGAGTGAGATTCTCGAGGACGACATCATCAGGAGCGTGTTAAATGACACGTTAGAGGTAATGATCTAAGATTTTTATAATATCACTATTGACCAGCCGTAATCTCAAGGCCTATGAAGAAATGCTGGCCATCGCTCATGAACCCGGATGCCTGACCAGAAGTATTATATGCCGTATCCACTCTCTCATCATGAAGACGTGTCGATTTCAAAACTCCCATGGCCAATACATACCGCCGGGCAAAACCCGGACAGAAACCATGCAGACAGTAATTATAGGGGGAGGTTCACGCCCCATTCAGTGCTGTCCGTATGCCATGGTTGACGAGGAACTTGACTATATTTGCCAAATGTTTACAGTCGGTCTCCCAAGCTTTCTCTTATACATCGTTCGTTCGTTTTGACTTCAATCGGGATTTGTAGCATTGGACCCATGCCTGCAACAACCCGTTTGTCATCGCCAGCTGGCTTCATCTCGTCCTTGCCAGGTGCCACCCTTTCAACGTGCGTTAAGCCCGCCGTCTTTTTCCCTCGTATGGTACAAAAATAATTGTTACTTTGTTCGGCCAATCTTTTAGGATGGAAATGGACGAGTTAGTCGTATTATTGCATCAATACCACTCGTTAAAGCCGGGTATCCACCAATTTCTATACTGTTGACCCAACGGTCAGAATATTATCAAGCTATCAATAAGGCTGAGATTTTCCGATTATTCAAGTGTCCGTTCCATTGACTCTCGCTGAATCAGGCATACGACGGTGACCATTCTCTTTTCATTCGATGTATCATGCAGGGAATGAAAGTTTCCACTGAGATGGTGAAAGGTTTATTATAATATTGCGACCTGCTTTGTACATCTTGATGGATATATCAAATCAAATGTGTGAATTTGTGACTTCTTATAATTGACATATAACTAATAATTTGGCCTTTCATCCCTAGTTTCTGCCTCTAAGTTTCCGTATACTTTCTCAGGACGCGTGGAATGAAAACAAGGCATGACTTTGTTGTGAAGTTAGACAAAGCTTGATCAAGGAAAAGAAATAACAAACATTGTTACCATGCAACAGAAACGTGAAAAACACGAGCCTTCTTGTAAGTATATAACACAACAGAATAGTCGCCAACAACCAGGCATCAGTCTATCTTGGCTTATAAAGTGAACATTTCAGCGCGCTCAATCTTTACGATATGGCATCTTTTGGATATCCTTGGAGCTGTGCGGTTCTTCAGGTAGGCTTTTACCAATGTTTATTTCATCTGTGCCACGAAATATTGTCAGGAACTCCCCACTTGCATAAGGCCCCAACATGTCCAACTTCTCAATGCCCCAAATCAGTCGGAAGGAGAACGGATGTCACTATACGAACATTTGATTCAAATTTACGGTGAACTTCCTTATCTCATGGTCAGATTTGGACGACTGCAATTCGTTCGGGGTGCCTCGACTTTGGGTGTAAAAACTCTGAGGAATGTGAGTAAACAGATAGCAAGTAGAACTCGGAAAATGAAAGCTGAACTGTCACCAGGCTCTAAGGGCTGTTAGTGATATGGGTAAAGTCGACGCTGATTTGCATCAATTCATACTCACCTGTCACCTTGCGGCTGAACATGAGGCTGCGCAAATGTCTCAATTGGCGTCCTCTAGTACGGACATCCAGCACTTTTTGCACGGTCCACGCTCAGTGTTTCATTTTCCTTCAGCTGTTTTCAGCCAAACCTGGAAGATGACAAAAGCGCATACTTTCCCTCAAATACCCTTTCTCCCCAACCCTGCTACCACGATAAAAGACTGTTGGCAGTCACTTACCCCGCACGGTTCAGATTTCTTCGTTAGATATCTGCGAAGCCTTTCTGTGGAGACAAATCACATAGAGGGAACGTTTCTCCTGGCTCAACAGGTATGAATCGACTTTTTAAATCGCAAAGCTGTCAGGGCTCAATTTTTCTTTGTGCAGAGTACTCAGGACCTCATGCGGCGTGGTGTTGCGGAAGCAACCATTAGTTATCTTCCTCAAAGTAAGATAAAAAACTCGAGAATGATCAAAAACATATTGAATGATACACTTGCGGTACGTTTTTGTGCATTCAGTTATTGAATATGTTAATCCAGCAAATACCAAGGCATACCATAAATTGCAATCTGTCATCCAGAACCCTGAACTTGTCAGGGGACTCCTCATTCTCTTCCTTTTTCACTTCTTATTCCTTCATTCTCCTTTCATTCATTCTCTTATTTCTTCTGTCATTCCTTTACTTTACTGCTTCTACTTCTTCAACGCTATCTGTTGGTACTACTTTCAGCCTAGGAGGTGCTCTGGATCCTCAG